>ML986816.1:54104-64926 GCA_010094045.1 Lojkania enalia
ATCTTTCTCTTAACTAGTAGCCTTTAATAGAACTATTTAATAATATCTAAGGCTAATCTTTTAGTTAATATACTCCTATTTTAAGTAGATAGCTTTTAGCTTTACTTTTAACTAATTACTTATTTACTTATAAGTATATATATATATAATTAAATAACTATAATAACTTATTAGACTTATAATTATTAAAGTACCTCTCTACTATAGTTTTAATAGCTTTATCTAATATCTTTTTTTTTCTTCTTCCCCTAGTACTATATATTTAGTACTTTTCTATAGCTACCTCTTCTTAGTACTTTTAGTAGAGCGATTAGTAGTATAGGTACTCTTAATAGTCTTTTCCTTAGTAGTAAGTAATATAGCCTTATCTCTCTATTAGATAGCGCGCTTAGTATTACTAAGTATACTCTTAAAGGGTACTATAAGGTTAGTTAGACAGCCTTTTTAAAAACTAGCTTAACCGCGTAGTAAAAGAACGTATTTAATTTTATAATCTTCTAACTACCAGCCCTATATTTATTAGTAAACTATAATAAAAGACTAGTATAATTACTTACCTATATTAACTTCGCCTACTTATCTTAGTTAAAGTTAACTAGTAGCTCTAGTAGCTTTAGTAGTAGCAAGCTATCTAGACTATTAAGAAAATTATTGTTAATAGGCTCTATTTTAATAGTCGATATTTTATAGAAACTATAATAAAATTATATAATAAATTAAAGATTTAAAGTTATACTAATAAGAGTATAATAGAAAGAAGAGTTATAATAGGGTGTTAGGCTCGACGTAATAAGCGTATATACTACCTACTAGTATAGATTAGATAGAAGTAATAATAAAATATATACACATCTAAATAAATATAAAATATTAGTCAGTTTAATATAAAAAACTATTACTAAAAAGCATACTACTAGTTCTATAAGATAGTAAGTTATTATAGTTTTTTATTATAGTATTCTTATAATATATACCTAAATACCTTATTAGCTTTACTTTATAATTCTAATTTAGTACTAGCTTTTAATATATATATATCTTAGTATCTATATTTATATTTTAGGCATCTATTAATAAACCTTAACTTAACTTTATACTACTAACCTTAATTATTAATATTAACTACTCTACTCTACTACTATTAATATATAATATCTTATACTTAAGAAATAGTATAATCTAAAATCGTTCTAATAGGTAGTAAGTTTTATTAAAAGTAGCTTACTACTAAATTAGTTTATAAGGTACCTATACTAGTAAAGTTTATACTAGTAAAATATTACTATTACCCTAGAAGTAAGTTATTATAGGTTTTTATTATAGTTATATACTAATAAAATATAGCTGTCGTACTTTAATAGATTAAATAATATTAGAAGAGTACTAAACTTCTCCTTTAAAAGTTTCCTTTTTCGCGGCTAATCCGTAAAATTATTACTATAATTTAGGAGGATACTTATAATAGTAAGATATATTAGTAATAGAGCGTAATTAATACTCTCTAAAAGTTTATTAAAGCTTTTCTTATTAGGTTCTTTAAAGGTATATATTTTTTTATATAATTTATACTATATAATACTAACTATACTAGACTATAATATAAACGCAATTTATATAAAGTAGGTTACTATCTAAAATAAGAATATATATTTAGTAAAGTAATACTATAAGAAGTTTAGTCTTTTATTAGATTAGAGTTATAATTCCTAGGTAGTCTTAGGCTTAGAAAAGGCTACTTTAAATAAAACTAGTTCTCTACTATAATAATTTATAGTAATAAATATTTAATATATAATATATAATTAATATATAATATATAATATATAATAAATATATAATATATAATTATTTCCTATAATTATAAAAGAACTCTATAGGATACTCCTATCTTAACCTTATACCCCAGTACTAAGAACTTTACTCTAACCTTAACCTTAATACTAAGAACCTCTACTTAACCTATAATATATTTATAAGTAAGTAGCTACTATAAGTAAGTAGTTACCTCTACTAACTTTTCGTAACGCGTTATCTTCTAACTATAATAGCTTAACTAACTACTTCTTAATTATCCTATAATAAAGTAGATATCTCCCTTACTATCTTAGCTATAAATTAATACTAAATAAGTAGTATAAAACGCGCTACTTTAATCTATATCTACCCCTAAATAACTTTATAATAATAATATACTAGAATTATTACGCGATATAATTACTAGTCTAACTTAAAAAAGCTTACTTAGCTAGAAGAGGAGGTAATAACTAGATATATACTTAACCTAGATTCGCGAGGATTTCTGCCTATATTAGATGTTATATAAGATATAGTAAATAAGTTGCTTATTAAGCGCGGCGTTAGTTAGGTTAGTAAGCTATAGCTATACAACTTTATTAAGCGAATAGACAGCCTTATTATACGTTTTAATCGGCTATACAATTAATAGAGAGCTCTATATAAGAATCTAGAGACTATTAGAGCTTAATTTAACTTTATAGCGTATATAAAGGCTACTTATAGTATCTATAATAAAGATACCTTTAACTTCGACGAAATAGGCTTTATAATAGGTAAAATATTAGCTTAGCTAGTTATTACTAGCTTAGAGAGATAAGATAGATTAAAGGCTATTTAGCTAGGCAATTATAAGTAGGTTACTATAATCTATATAGTTAACGCTACTAGATAGGTAATTCTACCCTTTATTATCTTTACTAACTAGTACTACCTCTCTATATAGTATAAGGAGGATAATATACTATACGACTAGGCTTTCGCGGTTAGTAATAACAGCTAGACTACTAATAAGCTTAGAGTAGAGTAGTTAAAGCACTTTATTAAGTATATAGTAGAGTATAGGGTAGATGCACGCTAGCTGCTTATTCTTAATAGTTATAAGAGTTATAACTCGCTTAAATTCTAACAGCTTTATAAGGAGAATAATATCTATACTCTCTATATACTACTATATTTATTATACCTTTTATAACTACTTAATATTAGCTACTTTTTACTATTAAAGCGCGCGTACGGGCGCTAGATTAAAAGCTTAATACGCAACTATATTAACTATATTATAAAGTTAGAGTTCTTACCTACCTTCTATATAGCTTATAAACAGTTAATTATAAAAGAGAATATTTACGCAAGCTTTTAAAGCACTAGTCTAGTCCTATATAATTTAGAAGCGGTAATATTAAAGCTTAATATTAAGCTTTATATGCTAATACTACCTACGCTAGAGGTTACTCTTTAAGAAGCTAAAATACTAAGTAATATATATAAGCTAGACGTTTAATTAATATTAATTTACGATAGGATTTAGAGGTATAAGAGTTTATCGCCTACTTCTATTATTACAGCGCTTAACTAGCTTAAAAAAGGTACTAAAGTAATAGTATACGAAAGTACGCTTATATATAATTAGATTATAAGGCTTAAGAAAGTAAATAAAGCTGCTATAATATATAGAAAGCGTAAAAAGAAGAGGATCTAGTAGAAAGGTACCTTAATAAAGGTAGAGGTAGAGGATATTATTACTTAAAAAGATGTTAAGTAGTAGTTAAAGGGGGAAATATATTAAGATAAGACGTAATTAGGTACGAGTTAGTAGGCTTTAGTATACTATAACCGCTATAGGGAAACTAGCTATAACTTAAGAATCTATAAGAAAGATACTATAAATACTTTTTAATCTAGCGCAGCTTAAATATTATAATTATCTTATTATATTATTAAGATAGATTACTATAAAGGTGTAAAAAGTTAGTAGAGGTAGCTGCTTACTTATAGTAGCCGCTCGCTTATAAATATATTAGTATAAGTTTCTTTTATATAATTTACTAGTATTAGCTTATTATTAGATAGTACTATAAAGGTTATAAAGTATAACTAAAGCGGCCTGCGGTTATATAGAGATCTACCTTCTTAGATTATATTATCCCTTAATATTTAGCTACTAATTTCTTCCCTCTATAGGGTATTATTTATTCTTCTTAAGGGTATAGAAGTATAAGAAGGTAATAGTTACTATTCTTATAGCAAATTATTACTAAATATAGTATTCTTACTATCTACTAGTAGTATTATAGAGGCATCCTAATTCCTTAGCGCTGGTACTAGTATTAATTCTAGTATTAGAAGTCCCTAATTACTAGTAATATCGTTGATTTATTCTCTAAAAATAGTATTCTCCTACTAATAGGCTTTCTTACTAATTAAATTACCTGCTAATTTAGTAGAGATATCTTAATTAAGCAGCTGATCTTTATAGATTACTTCTATAACTTTAATCGTTTTATTATTACTACTATTAATAGAACTCTTAATATTATTAATTTAAAAAAGAATCTTTTCTAAGGATTCTTTTAGTAGATATTCCTCCTCCTTACTAGATATAATATTACTAAATATAATATCCCTAGTATTAAGTACCTATTTTAGTTTTAGAATTAATATTTAGTATATATTTATATTCTTATATTATAAGAGTTTTCTAATTAGTACCTATAATACTAGTTTATTACCTCTTAATAGAGTTTTATCTAAAATATATACTCGCGATCCTATAATCTAAAGGTAAGTAAGAAACGGTTTATAACTAAAAACGGCCTTATATAGGGTTTTAAATCGAAGGCTTATAATTAGTATTCTATTAAGTAGGTATATTACTATATAAGCTAATTTATTAGTATATTTATTAGAGATATTATTTTCTATTATAAGAGCGCGCGCGCGGGTTATAATTTAATATTCTACTTTCTTTACTAGGCTATTTTACTTAGGCGTATAAGGCGTGCGAGCTTTAATTATAATTCCTTAATTAAGTAATACTTCTATAAGTTTTAAGAAGCTTAAGTTATTATCTATATAGATATATACGATCTTTCTTTTATACTATTATTTAATTTTTGCTAATAGTATTTTAAAGACTTTTATAAGAGTAGATTTCAACCGATTATATATTATAAATCTCTTATACTACTAGAACACCTGATTAACTATATAAAATAGGTATTTCTTACTATTATAGCACCTTTTACAGTTCTTCTAAAGTTGTATAATATTAATTATAATTCTCTTAAATAGTTTAATAGCTAGGTAAAGTTAACTATACTAATTAATCTACTATAATAACTTCGCTTGTATATATATCTAGTAATCTTACTATATTAGTACTTCTTAATTACTTAACTAAATACCCTTAACTACTTAAAGTAGAGCTAATACTAAATCTCTACTTAGGTAGTTTAATAATTAATATATTTTAGTTAAAGAAATAATTTATATTAGTTACTAGTAATAGAAGAGCTTTTTCTTAATTACTACAACTATCTTATATCCGGAAAGTAAATTAAGTAGAGGCCTTTTTACTAGGTTTACATCTAGTAGCTAGTAGCTGTTAAATAACTTTAAATAATAAACGATATTATAGTAATTATACTAGTAAAGGTAATCTTTACCTAAGTTAAACTAAATACTCTATTTTCTATTTCTAATTAGAGCTATTATATTAGTTAGCAACTAAAGGATATAAGTAACTTCTATTAACTTAATATCCCTTAAGCCTATAGGAGAATTAATTATAATTATAATAGTACCCTATTCTAATATAGAGTATATACTACCTTTTATAGCAATTTTATCTTTAGAATTTACTATCTAAATAGTTTACTAACTAAATACCTTAGAGTTATATATATAGATATTAGAACCTAGATTAAGTATCTACTAATTTAGGATACTAGTCTCTTCTTTCTTAAGAGTAGTACTTGCTAAAAAATTACTCTTTTAAATTACCTAGATATTTCCCTAAAAGCTAATAGCCTTTATAAAGGCTTTATTATTAAATAAGGATTTTAACTTCTTATATTTTTCTATATTTATCTTTAGGGTATTTTTTTTCCTCTAGTTATTTCTATTTAAGATATTATCTTAAACTTTTAGTATTTTCTAATCTAGTACCTAGTTTAGTAGCCTAATCGATTTATTTATATACTTGTAATTACTCTAAAAGTACTACTTCTTATAGAAGTAGGGTAGTAGAGTACGCGATTATAAACCGGATTTTTCTTAAAACTGTTATATAGTACTATTAGAATTTACTTAAAGAATTGATAGATATTATAAAGCTATAAACGAGCCGAGCGCCTTCTATAGATTAAAATATCTATAATAATTAGTATATTAATATACTAATTATTTAATCGTAAGAATTAGTTAATTAATTCTACCTAGCTTATTTTTAGTATTAATTAGTACTATATAAATTAGCGCCCACATCTTATCTTTCTTAGTAACTATTAGAAGAAAATCCTTTTCTACTTTAAGGCCCTAAACTTCTACTAAGCTAGCAGCCTTAGTATAATAGATTATCTAATTCTACTAATTTAGCTACTTTTCTACTTCTCTATTAGTTAGATACTTAAAGAGAGCTTAATATTTCTTCTAGATTAGTTACTCCCTTAACTTAATAGTAGGTGCTAACCCTTCCTATAAAATTCTAAGAATCTTATAGCTAGTTATATTATTACTAAATATTACTTTATATTAAGATAATATTATTATTAGAATATTACTATATATAGTATAGAGAGTATTATCGATTTTAATCTAATCCTTTCTCTATTAGTTATACTAGTCCCTTACCCAGTTTTAATCTATTATTTATATTAAGGTTATCTTCTTATATATAACTCTATTAGAGGAGTATCTTTCTATTTCCCCTTCTAGATTTATCTTTAGGGTCTAAAACTTACCTATATTAGAGAGGGGAGGTTCTAGTCTATAGATTTTAATCTTTTTAGAAGGTACGCTTAGATCTAAATATTTCTATACTCTTAGCCTACTAGCTATTAGTTTATATTACTTAAACTAATCCTTCTAATTACTAGAAGTATTAAGTATCTTCTTCTTAGATATAGTTATAAAGAAGTATATAACTATTATAATACTAGAAATATACTAGAATATATTAATACTAGAGAATAAAAATAGCCTTAAATATAATATAGTATATTAATAAGTTTATAAAATATAGAATTTATATATAATTCTAATAGCTAAGTACCTAAAGATTGTTAATAAATAATAAAGATAATAATATCGCGATATTATAATCCTAAATAAAAAGAAGTAATATTAATTATAATATATAAATTAAATTGCAGCTATTTTAGTATAGTAACCGGGCTTATAACTATAATAAGAAGTAGATCTTATTTTAGAGAGGGAGATAAGAAGCTAAACTAGTTAATTAAAGATAGCTAGCAAGCTATATTTATATATATAAAAAAGGGGTATATTAGTTAATATCTAGTATAATATCCGGCGTAATATTAACTGTAATATTATACGTTAATATTTAATACAGCTTAGTAGACTAGCCGAAAAATCCCTATAATATATAATACTATATTATCGCACCTATACTAGTATAGGGTTATAATAAAGCTAGAAGAATATAATTCTACTAAAACGTATAGACGCTTAAACTAAGGGTATAATATTATATCTATAGTAGGAAGACCCGTATATAAGTAAGTAGAATAGTACTATTACTAGAGAATATTAAAAACTATCTCTACTATCTACCTAAGTACTATATTCTAATATATAAGAAATATACAACTACTATATTAAATATTAATATATATTTATAGTACTATTATAGTATAATAATAGAGTAGAGGAGGGTAATTGTTAAGTATACTTATTAGTAGCTAATTAGACTAGTAAAAAACGTTTAGCTACCTGTACTATTTAGGCAACTAATATTAGAATTAGAAAAGCTGCTAAATAGGTTCTAGTATAAGTAATCTAGATACTATATTACTACTAATATTAATCTACTACGTATATATCTAAAGAAGAAGTATAAGTAGGTATAAATAGGCGATAAAAGTAGACTCTATTAAAAGGTTAAGGTATAAATATTCTTTTAAGCTAGTAGGCTGCAATAATATTTTATTATTAATATAGGCAGCTATAACTATAAGCTAGCTATTTTCTATATAGAAGCTAATATTATATATAATTAGTTAGCTAGGTTTAAACTTATAAAGTAGAGAAAAGAAGAGAAGATATAGATTATAGATGCGGAAGTAGTAAAGACTAATAAGACTAGGTAGTTTAAGCGGATAGGATAGCTAGAGTATCTAATAAAGCAGAATCAAGTATATCTTATATATTAGATCTAGCTACCTAATTAAGGTAAAGTAAAACTTTAGTAGGTAGTAAAGTATAATAATATAAAGAAATTGTTCTATGAAAAGCTTTATATATAACCTTATCCTAAAGCTTTTTACTTATCTTATCCTACCCCTAGTTCTACTCCTTTTCCCTTCTATATATAGTTGTATACTCCCTTATAAGTAGTTTAGTAGTTCTTCTATATCCTTTTATATAAGGCTTATAGGTGTTAATAGAATTCCTAGGTCTTTAAACTCTTACGTATTCCTATATACCTCTAAGTAGATTTATACTATATTTGGACCTATTATCTTACCTATACTATTATATTATATAGAAGAACTTAATACTACTAGTAATAGTTTCTTTAATAATATTATATTAATTATTTATTTAAATACGTCTAAGTCTAAAATACGCTTAATTTAGTTTAGGTTATAATACTTATATACTATTATATTAAATTATTTAGTTACCTAGATAGGATTTTAGAAATTTCTTATTAATTAAAGCCTTTAAGTTTAGAACTTCCTATCTCTTATAATTAGGATTACCTTTAAAAAAGCCGCGTAGAGTATATCTAGGTAGAAACTTAGAGACTATTAATAACCTATTAGAATTAGAGGTAACCGCTAATATCTAACTATAATTTACCTTCTAATTCTTATACTAGAACTAATATACGCGTAAGTTATAGTAAGAGTAAACTTCTATCTATACGTATAGAATAACTGTTACCTCCTATAGGGGGCCCTATAATAGGCGGACCCTTCTCTATAAGGCCTATAATAAAGAACCTATTTAATTTAGAGGGAAATTAGAGTAAACTAACTCTTAAAGAATAAATTGTAATTTTATAAGAGGAGATTATATACTTAATATAATAGAGAACTATTAGTTTTAATTAACCTCTATAAACCACCGAATTAGAACTAATAATATATTAGGAAACTTTTACGACTCCCCTAGTAAGAAACCTCTTAGCTACCTCTAAGCCCCCTTAAGCTTATCTTACTAAATATACGCCTAAGATTAAAAGTCTTATAGATAGTAATAAACTTATATTTAAATAATAGTAAGCTTTAATTCTAGACCAACTTAAGATTAATATAGATTACTATTAGATAGAGTATATATATATAGTATTAGTATAAGAATATACCTCTAGTACTGCGAAAGAGTATCTAAAGCTAAAATACCTAGCTAAATTAGACTAGTATTAGTTTAAGAATACTAAAGAAATAATTTTACTTCTATAATTATATTTTATTATAGGTAATAAAGAGATAGAGGTATAATAGGCGTTTTAGATCCTAAAGATAAATAAGAGAGAAGTATTTCCAACTTTTAAAGCTTATTTTATTAGTATAGCTATTAGAGGATCCGTATCCTAATCTAAGTAGTTCTTCTACCTATAGAATAAGATTCTCTCTAGCCTAAAAATACTAAACCTTAGCTTTAAGCTTATATAGAAAGGCTCCTTTAATACTATAGTCGCCTACTTAATAGCTTATAATATAGAAAGGAGGAGCGTTTTTAACCTTCTAGAATAAACTGCTAGCCTATAGGTTATAGTTAAAATAAATTTGGATTAGTATTAGAAGGTTTCTAAGAGTTTATCTAAGGTAATTTATAATCTAATACTACCCCAATCTACTCTAGTATTAATATCTCGTTCTACTATAATTATTTCTTAACTATCTAGTAAAACTCTTATATCTGAAAGATATATAACTCTAGATAATTACTATAATTATAGTAAACTAAAATACTTCGTAAATAAATATATAGTCTTTAGAGTATAAAAGATAGAGGTTAAATAAGAGAAGATTAAGGAAGAAGAGTTCTTAAATATAAGTAAGTACTATCTAAATAGTTTTTAGATGGGAAATAGAGACGTTTAAAAAAACTTTCTATCTTAGATTTAAATAAGTACGATTTATTAAATATTAATTTATTATATTTATTTAGAGGAAAGTACTTCTAAATTCCTACCGTTCTATATTTAAAAAGTATTAGTATATAACTAAACGCTTTTATTAATACTAGTATCTAAAGCTTCATATTCCTTAATTTTATAGTAGTTAGATTACTCTCTTAAGCTCTATATATATTAATATAGCGCTTACCCTTTAAAATTACTATTAAAGGTTTTTAAGACTAAATCTAAACTCTAGTTAATTAGTATATTTACTTATACCTACAAATTAATAGAAGAACTATCTAAAACTACCTATTTATTATTATAGATCTAGGTATTTAGGATTATATTATTAGTATTAAATTGTTATATTATTTTCAACTTTTACTAGATACAGATAAGAATCGGATTATATAGCCCTCTAAATATCCTACTACTTATAATTCTTTACCTCCTCTTCTTATATAATTAACTTAGCTAGTATATAATAAGAAAGTAGAGCTAGATATCTGGCGACGTAACGCTCTATAGGAAAAGAACTAGTATTAGTAGTCCTATAATCTAACTATCTATTATATTAAAGGTCTACTAAGACTGCTAAAACTATATTAGTTTTCTATAGCCTATAATCTAAATAAGCTTAAAGCTTCTATACACCCGTATAAAATAAAGTCTGAACCTAATCTAAAGAAAGTCTATTCTTCTATTATT
>ML986817.1:0-14351 GCA_010094045.1 Lojkania enalia
CCTAATTTAATAAAGCTTAGTAAGACTAAGGAGTAGGTAATTGTTTAGCATATACTAGATTTAAATATAAGAGGATTTCTGCTACGGCTTACTACTATTTAAGATATAGCTAATTTACTGCTAGCTACGCGCTCTACTAGCTAGGTTGGAAAGAACTGGGTAGAGAACTTTATTAAATATACGCCTAAGCTTAAGGTTAAATTTAATCGAAAGTATGACTATTTAAGAGCTAAATATAAGGATCCTAAGGTTATAGAAGGCTAGTTCTACCTTATATAGAATATAAAGGCTAAGTATAATATTATTAATAAAGATATATACAACTTTAATAAATTAGGCTTTATAATAGGCGTAATATCGATAGGAGTAATAGTTACTAGTTCTAAGAGATAGAATCGACTAAAGCAGCTCTAGCTAGGTAATTATAAGTAGACTATAGTTATCTAAGGTATTAATATAATAGAATAGGCGATACTATCTTTTATTATCTTTATAGGCACCTACTACCTCTCTATATAGTATAAAGAAGATAATATTCTACCAACCTAGGCTATATAGGTTACTAATAACAGCTGGACGATAAATAATATTAGTATTAAGTAGTTAAAGCACTTTAACGCGTATATAAAGGATTATACTATTAGTATATATCGATTACTAATTCTTAACAGCTATAAGAGCTACAACTTACTTAAATTTAGGCAGCTCTATAAGAAAAAGAATATTATTACTCTCTACATACTTCTACATTTATTATACCTACTACAGCTACTAGATATAGGTTGTTTCTCGCCTTTAAAGACTATATACGGGCGCTAAGTCGAGCAGCTAATACGCGGTTATATTAACTATATTACAAAAATCGAGTTCTTACCCTATTTTAAAGTAGCTTTTAATATAGCAATTATAAAGAGTAATATCCTAAATAGCTTTCGAGGTACTAGTTTAGTTCTATTTAATTTAAATATAGTACTATTAAAGCTTAAAGTTTAACTATATACGCTAATACCCTCTATAATTAAAGATACCCTTTAGGAGTTAAAAATATTAAGTAATCCTATTAAATTTAGGTCTTAATCTACGTACGTTTAATTAAGAGTTTAAAAGTACTAAAATAACTTATCTACTTTAATAGTAGAGGCGTTTAAACAGTTTATAAAGGGTGTTGTATAAAAAGGTCTGAGGATATAATAGAATTAGATATAATAAGAATCCATTATTATTAAAGCTAGAGGAAGAGAAGAGAAGGTATACGGTAGTAAGATATATATTATTCGCTTATTTTAGTCCAGGCAGATACAGGGTCGTATAAGGGTAACTGCTATTATAGCATCGCAGGAATAGAACCGAGCTATAGGCTAGGACCTTTATAATATTCCCCTCCTCCTCCTCCTCTTCTTCTAGTGCTGAGTTGTACGGACAAGTAGTTCTTTAGTAAAGTTCCGCTCTATATCCCGTTCGAATTCTCCTAGAGTAATTGTATTTTTACAGTTACTCTAGTCGTTCTATAAGAGTATAGTATAACCAGTCTACTTATAAAGGAACTACTATTTTAGGCCGCCTCCCCTCTTACTAATTACTCGTACGTCTTGGATTTTCTCAAGCTCCTATTTATCTTCGTTTCTAATACTGATTGGCGCTGGTTAATAGTTGTCTTATATTTAACTTAGTAACGGGTCTTAAATAATAGAGCGAAGTAGAATTGTATAGAAGATATTATAAATTTCTAATAGGGTGTCTAGTCGGTATATATTTCGTCTAACAGTCTTAATAACTGTATATTATTAATAGAGCTTATAGAGCTTCTTTTTCCTTATAGGGTCTATCTTAATATTATATATATTAAGCTAAACTTTATCCCCTAATTAGTATTATAGTATAGGATCTCTTATATAATTATAAATTTTTTACTACTACTATTATATATAGGCTATTATTACTTACGCGAATTCGACGCAGTCTTTTAATTTACTAATAATCTATTTTACTATATAAATAGGGTTTCTAGGCTACTCTATTAGCGGCTCCTCTTCTAGTTATACGGACTCTCTTAAGTTCGGGTGATAGCTATAAGTAAGAAAGAATAGGCTAACTCTTATAGAGGAAGCATCTCTAGTACTAATAGTAATCTAAGCTAGTAATAGCTATAGATCCCAGTTATTCTAGTAATAGTTATAATAGTAGCGGAAAAGCTCTTTAAATAGCTGGTTTATATGCTTTATACTTCCGTTAGTCTCTAGATAGTATACTATTAATAGCTTTTACTTAATCTTAAGAATTCGATAGACGCGTGCCTATATACCTTATATAAACTACTCTCCTCTATTAGAGACTATTACTTGTAGGAGTCTATAATATACTACAAAATACTTAATAAACTTATTAGCTAATATTTAGCTTTTAAGGTCTGGGACGGTAATAAAGAATACTCTTTTACTTAAACGGTCTGTAATAATAAGAATATACTTATTACTATATACGGTTCTTAGTAAGTTAATAATATAGTCTATTAAAATTTCTAACTATACCCTCTTAAGAACTAGAAGAGAATATAGCAGGCTTTTTTTTCTAAAACGCTAAACTGTATTTCTACTATAAGAGTAGTAATTTCGTATAAAGTATTTAATGTCCGCTACTATTCTAGGCTAAAAGTAGTACTATAATATTAACCCGATCGTAATATTCTTACTAGAGTAGCTAGCTAAATAAGAATCGTAAGTCTCTTAAATTAGCTTTATATAAAGTAACTCGCTTTTAAGAACCTAAGCGCGTTCTTTCTATATTAATCTATCTCCTAGAACTAAGAGGTTAGATAGGCTAATTCTAAGGTAATAGAAGGTTTCTAGAAGTATTCTCTCCTCTACTTTAGTAGTATAGAGAAGTACAGCGTACATCTTATCTTTTTCTTAGGTATCTTACTATAAGGTTTCTATTAGTATTTACTATTCCTCGTATAATATCTTAGTTATAGACTCTCCTTTATCTATAGATTCCTCCCCTAATATAGAGTCTTCTAGGGTAACTACCTCTATTTAATTATTAGGAGTATTTTTAATATACTAGTTTCTAGTTTATATAGAAGCTATATAAACCCTATCCTTAAAATTAAATAGTCCGAAGAGTTAGCTAATCTTTCCTTAGATCTACTTATTATTAGCTTCTTTTAGGAGATCCTAATCGCGATATAAAAGAGTATTAGCTAGGATATTAAGCTTACCTAGCTTATATTTAAACTAGAAGTTAAACTGGGTAAAGAATACTATCTACTTTACCTAGTATTTAAAGAGTTTCTATACTTTAGTAAAGTATTTTAGGTTATAGTAATCTATACAAACTATAAAGTATATAAGTAGTTTTAAGAACTTCTCCTATTCTTTAAGGTACTATATAACTACTAGTAATTCCTTATTATAGATTAGATAGTTATACTCTATAAGAAGTATTTACTTTAATATAAAAGCGATAGATTGTAGAACTCCTTTATTATCGTATTATAGAAATATACCTCTAGTATACTAGCTAGAGGTATTATACTCTAGAATTATTTCCCTTTTAGAGTTATATTAGGCTAATACTGGTACTTATATAAAGTATTACTTTAGGTAATTAAAGATAGTAAGTACCCGATTATCGAGTTAAAACTGTTTTTTCTCTTATTCCCTTTAGGTAAGAGCTGTTAATAGAGCAACTACTTCAGAAAATTCTTTAATAAACTAGTAGTAGAAGTTTATAAAGCTTAAAAAGTTCTATATACCGTAAACTAATATAGGTGCTTTTTAATCCTAGATTGCTTTAACTTTCTATAAGTCTATTCGGATACCTTTTTCCGCATTAATAATAAAGCTAAGATATTTCGTTATATAGACTTTAAATTCGTACTTATTAATATTAAATTAGAGGCCAGCATCTATTAGCTTTTAAAGGATTACTTTAATATAGCGTTAATAGTCTTATAGGGAGCTGTCTGTATATATAAGAATATTATCTAAGTATACTAAGATAAAGTCGCTTAAATACTCTTAGATTATATAATTAATATACTATTAGAAGGTACTTAGAGTATTTATAAAGTTAAAAGGTATAACCAGCTACTTATATAAACTATAGTAGGTTGTAAACGCTGTCTTCTACTCGTCTCCTTCTTTAATTCGAATCTTATTAAATATAGTAATAATATTAAGTTTTATAAACTATTTAGCTCAACTAATTTAATTTAGCATTTCTTAGATTAGAGGTAGAGGGTAGTAGTCTTTCTATATAATAGCGTTTAGGGCGCGGTAGTTAATATAGAAGTAGAGGCTACTCCTTAGTTTTCGTACGAACAGGACCGATACTATAGCTAGGGAATTGCTGACCCGAATAAATCCTTTATTAAGAAGCTCTATTAGGGTCTTCCGAAGGATAAGAAGTATCTCTTATAATATTCTATATAAAGGACCTGAGGGGATCCTTAGAGGGCTTCTATCTTTCCCTTCTAGCTTAATTATATAGTCTACTTCTAGTCTTAAAGGCGGTAGCTTATTAGCTTCCTATTAATTAAAAGTATAGAGCTACTATATATATTCTTTAGGGAGTTTCGTATAAGGGTCCGTCTTTAACTTATTTTCTAGAGCCTTCTAAATATCAGCTATACTAACAGTAAAAATGCGGGGTAGCTTAATAAAAGAATCTTACAGGCGTCTCCTATAGTATTTTACTATAGTAGAGAAAGTATATGCTAAGACTTAGGTAATATTAGCCGTATATTACTACTTCTAAAGCTCTTAGTTTCGTATAATTACTCTTATTCTATAAATATATAGGATTTTCGTTTTTGGGTTAATAATTGCGTCTTTACTTTACCTCTATAGGCGTTCTAAAATTATACTATAATCTCCTTCTATCCTTAGGACTATATAAGTAAATACCTGATCTAGACCTACCTAACTCCCGCCTATATCTAGTAAGTTAATAATAGCTACCTTTTTAATAATTCTAGCCGAGAAGTTACTAAATAATAAGGCCGTTAATAGCGTTGGAAGGCGGAGGTATTCTAGTCTAGCTTTTTATATAATCCTTTTCTCGACCATTATATATAAGTTACAGCTATTATCTATTAAGGCGAGAAGGCTAAAAGTATTATTAAGTAGTACGGGGGCTATAAATAGAGCGTTAGTTATCTAAAATCGATTAAATTTATCTAGTACTTACTTATTTACCTACCCTTTTTATAGCTCTAAGCGCTAACTTCTATTTAAAACAATACTTTTTCTATTCTATTAGCTTAGGCTATATTTCTATATTTCTTATTATACTAAATAGGCTCTAGCGATATTATATAAGCCTGATTGAACCGTATACTGCTCTTAGGCGGAGCGTAGCGGTAGCTTTAAGTAAAGTAACCTCTATTTCTACAGGTAAAACAGGTATTTTATTATTTCTAAGCCTTTAACTCTTTCTTAGTAATATTCTTTATCTTCTCTAGTAGCTAAAGCCTTATATCTAGGTGCTGTACGAGTCTATAATTAGCTGTTAACGTCTAGTCTATAGTATTATTAATAGTAGCTAACAATTGTGGTTGCGGGAGTAGCGTAAGTAGCTATCCCTAGCTGTCCCTTATCTAACTAGTCTTCCCCCTACTAAAAGACTATATAAAAGCGCTATCGAGTTTAGCTACTTTAAAACGGTTATTAAGAATATAAAGTTTTCGTACAAAGGTTGTATACGACATAAAGTCTTCTTTACTAATACTACTAATTATTAATTAGTAGAGCTCGGGACAAATCTTCTCTTCTAGATCTTATATCTTAACTTAGTCTGGGTGAGAGTTATATAATACTTCTATAGAAAGATAATTATATTTAACTAGAAACTTAATAAAAGTTTTATTACTTTATCTTAGGGTTTTAAACTTAATCCTAGCTTATTTCTAATAGTAGGGGTTATTATATTATATATCTATAATTGTCTAGAATTTGTCGTAGGTAAAAGTACCTATAATAATACGTTTTTTATATAACTAAAAGTATATTCTAGTATTACTCTTATAAAATAATATTATATAGGCTGCTACTATCGTATCTATTAAGCCTATAGATAAACCGTCGATATAGATCTTAGTCTTTATACTACTTTTCCAAATAGGGTATACTTTACAGTCTCTTTAGAACTTATCTAGCTTATTAAGTATAGCTTTTATACGAATAGGCTTAGTAGTTATTAATAATATAGTTGGCGAGATACTCTCTTTAAAAGCCGAGTACTTATTTAGTTACTCCTTAAGCTTCTAATAAAGGCTTATTCTTTTAAGTTGCTATTACTGCTTTTCTTTCTCTAGGCATTCTAGCCTAGCTACTATTTTAGCGAACTGTCTTTATACAGTCGCTATATTAAATTCTTATTCTACTAGTCTATTTTAGTCTATAATTTTATATAGTAGCAGGTCTACTTAGTAGTTAAGATAGAATCTAGTATAGTATAAGTTTTAATAAATTAAGAAGGTCTAAGGATATAATAGGATTAGATATAATAAGAATCTATTATTATTAAAGTTAGAGAAAGAGAAGAGAAGATATATAGTAGTAAGATATATATTATTCGCTTACTTTAGTCCAGGTAGATATAGGGTCGTATAAGGGTAACTGCTATTATAGTATCGCAGGAATAGGATTAAGCTATAGACTGGGACCTTTATATTACATATATAATATATAAAAACGTACTATTACGCGCTTAAGTTACTAAGTTTTAAGCAGCTAATAAAGCTACTATATAATATTAATTATATAAAAGAAAGCGTATATAGAAGGAAGGTAACTTAATAATTAAAGAAGACGTTTAACTAACTACTCTAAAAGAGTTTAGCACTCGTACTAATAGGAAGAAGGGTAGAAAGAAGGTACGCGTTAATAGAGGCTAGCCGACTTAAAGGCGCTATAGGTAGTATAGCGAGGCTAGATATAACTCACAGACGTATAAAAATAATGCTATAGATATAGAAGAATAGGCTACTATACTATATAATATAATAGAATATAAGAAAGTACAATATTTTACGAAAAGTAGTCGCGATTTTAATATAGTTTTAGCATTATAATCAGCTCGCTTAGGTAATCAGCTCGCTTATACTATACGTTATATATTAGTAGATAATAAAAGAATTATATAAATTACTAGAATAGAAATACCTAGAAGTAGTAGAAATAGAGTAAAAGTTAAGAAAGAGCTTTACTCTTACTAATATAAGAAAAGAAGTATAAGACGTACTATATAAGTATTTAAAATACGAGAAGAATAAGACTATAAGATATAAGCTTTATAAATTCTTATAACTGTTAGAAGTACCTAAAGAACTATAGAAGTAGATTATAATCGACTTTATAACTAAATTACTAGAATTAATAAAACTAGAATTAGAGAGAAGATATAATATAATTATAAATATAGTAGATTAACTAATAAAGTATATATACTTTAGACTAATCTTAAAAATAATAATAGTACCTAAACTAGCGTATAAGTGTCAGAAGCACGGCTCTACACCACTGTGCTACTGCAACCAAAAGGTACGAATGATTAATATCGCTGATTATAGGTGTAGAATAGTATATACCCTTACATTATCTCCCTCCTTAGCAGCGTACGCCCGGACGCTCTAAGAGATGCGATACATGAAGGTAGGTACTAAGACTTCTGGCTCTACTAGATTAACCCTCCGGTTATCTCCAGCTACCTCTTAGTACGCCTGCGCGGATGCGCTCATGCGCACGTGCCTATATATACTAGACCTTCCAGCAACTCTTAGCGCAGCGCCTAAAGAGGCCGCCTTATGCTTTAGCTTTTTCACAAAAAGCTTGTTAAGCTGAACTGGCTCCTGTGCGAATCGAACCCGCGACCCTGCAGTACCGCCCATCGACCCCGCACGCCAGGTGATATTGATTATAATGTCAGAAGCACGGCTCTTGTCACGGTAATACCGCGACACCTCTGCACCTACACCACCCTTACCACAATACCCGAACCAGCTGCCAGCGACAGCTGTCAGCTGCTAGCTGGAATATAACCGACTTGTCTTGACCACGATGGAGGAAGGTTTCGCCGACCCGGCTAGCCCGTGCAGCAGCACAGACCTAGCCCCTATAAAAACCTGTATAATATAGATATCTCTATTCTTCACGCAACGTCTTAATATTCACACGTAGTATGTAGTAATAGAGTTGACTGCCTAAAGTGTGATTAACTAACTGCGCGTGAGCGTCCGTGACATTATGTTACGTTATCTACTATTATACGCTATAGACGAGAACGCGCTCGTTAACATGCTTAAAGAGATCTAGGGCAAGCTGGACTCTTTATAGTAGAAGAACGAGATGCTTATAGAGGCCTTAGTAACCTAGGAGAACCGCTATAAGTCAGACCTCGAAGCGATATAAAGGGAATTTAGTAGCCGCTAAACGGCTACCCCTCTACCGGCTACTAGCATATTAACAGCAATAGAACTATTACCTACCCTTAGCCCAACTTAGCCTGCAACTCTAGCTTCTAAACAGATACTTATATTGACCTCTAATCTACTTAAGACTATATACAACCTATATTTCTATTCTAACTACTTACCTAACCCTCTAATATTCTCTAGTAAACGCTTAGAGCTTTTATACTTTATTAGAAAGCTCTACTATAAACTAGAAGGAAACGCTAACTAATACTTAACTAAATATACCCGCCTTTTATATACTTATTCCTACCTAGAATAAGACCTAGTAATATTAGTTAACCTATTAATAGATAAGGGTATTAACTCTATAAACAGCTTAGTCGCCTTCTTAGAATCTACCTATAGCAACTAGAATAAGGAGACTATAGTATAGAGTAAGCTAGAGACCTTAAAATAAGGCTGAAATAGGTTCTTTACTTATTTTACTAAATTTCAACGCCTGATTGTAGATACTAAACTAAATAAGACTAGATAAATCGTATATCTCCGATATTCTCTCTCTAATAAGCTCCGCCGTGCTATAATTAGTATTATAATACCTGGCACCCTGAATAACTATACTAACCTAATTTCTCTATACGATACTAACCTATATTATCTATCTAGTAACTACCGTAAATAACTAAAGTATTATATTACTTACTAGAAGGATCCGAATACTATAGAACTTAATACTTCTAGCTATATACCTATAGACTCTAATAAATAAGAAAGACGCTACTATAAAGGATACTGTTATAAGTATAGTAGTAAAGGATATATTTTACTAGAATATAGCGCCCCTCTACTATTAATCTATTAAGGGTCTTAAAGTCCTACTATACTTTATAGATCCTACTCTTAATCCTCTAACTAATCTTCTAACTAATTTTTAATACGCTTATTATCTTATAGATAAGACTATTACTCTTACTTTTAAATGCAGCTAGTTTTACTAACTAAAACGTTGCTAAAAGGTCTATTTTAGAAGTAAGTTACCTTCTAGAATTATACCTATACTAAATCTCTATATATTTATAGAACTAGCCTCTATAGAAATAGTTATAGGACTACTAGATCTTAGCTTCTTTTTTAATCTATTAAGACCTAGTCTAGTAAAATATTAATATTCTTATTAATACTAGAGCTACTAGTTATAGCTATATCTATAGAGACTTTATATATACCCTAAAACTCTAAAAAATATAACTCTCGTATAATCTATATTTAACTAGTTTTAATAGAGAAATTCTTTATAAGGGGACTATCTTCTACTTAGTTACCTTAATCCTCTAATACCTAAACTATTTAGAGATAGTATATTTCTATATAACTATACTAGAAAAATACTAGTTAATTCTAAAATAGCTATAGATATATAAGTATTATATAAACCTAGACTATAAGAATAAATAGCTAGTCTTTACTGCTAACCAATACCTAACTTAATACTTATAATCTACTAGCGCTGCTATCTACTAATAGACTGCTTAAGCAGTTATTAAAAACCGTAAACTACTTAAACCTAATATAAAAGGAGACCCTAAAGTAATTAATTTACAATTTCTATATAGCTTAAAGCCTAGATAATACTGTTTAAAGCTCCGCCTGTTAAGCTATACTTAATATAATTACTAGCTGCCTAAAATACTATACTAGTTAAAAAAACCTAAAACTAAAACCGATCTAACTTTAGACGAAGATTATAGTTAAGAGGACCTATCTAAGCCTAAATTTCTAAAGTCTATACTATAGCTAGATATATACTATATAAGTACTATACTACTAGTCTAACTCTTCTAGTAATCTAACTATAAAATCTTCGCTATATTAATAGCTAATATTAATAAAGCTCTAGCTCTAAAGGTATATATTAACCCTATTACTAAAGTACTTAAAGAATACTATAACCTATTATCTATCTTCTTATATAAAGATGTAGATAAGCTACCTAAATAATAACTATATAATTATAAGATTAAACTAGAGAATAGTAAGTAAGCTAGCTTTAGTCTACTCTATAGAATATTCTAAAACGAGTTAAAGATACTAAAGAAGTATTTTAACGAGAACTTATCTAAGAGATTTATTAGAGTAAGCTTATTATTAGTAGCTATACCTATAATCTTTATAAAGAAATCTAGAGGTAGTTTCTAATTCTACGTAAACTATAGAGCCCTAAATACTATTATTATTAAGAACTAATACCCGATTCTACTAATCTAAGAAACGTTAACCTAACTTAGTAAAGCTAAGTACTATATAAAACTCGATATTATTACCATATTTAATAAGCTAAAGATTATTAAGGAAGACGAATAGAAGACTACCTTTTATATACGCTATAGGCTGTTTAAATACCTAGTAATACCCTTTAGTTTAGTTAATACTCTAAGTACGTTCTAGTACTTTATAAATAATATACTAAGACTATACTTTAATATATTTTATACTACCTATATTAATAATATTTTAATATTTAGTAAGAATCTAAAGGATTATAAGTAGTATATTTAGCTAGTTCTTAAAGCTTTAAAAGCGAATAGTTTACAGTTTAATATAGATAAGTATAAGTTCTACTAGTTAGAAATAATCTATCTAGGGTATATAATTACTATAGAAGGGATCTATATAGACCTAAAGAAGGTAGAAATAATTATTAACTAAGAATACTCTAAGAATATAAAAGATGTTTAAACCTTTATAGGCTTTATAAACTTCTTATAAAAAGTCTCCCCTTTAGTAGCCCTAACTAAGAAGAATATTTAATTCGACTAGAATAATAGCTGTTAATATTCTTTCGACCACCTAAAGGATGCTTTTATCTCTATACCGATTCTCTAATACTTTAACCTTAAGCTGCTAATAATAGTAGAAGCCGATACGTCTAACTTTATAACAGCCGGCGTACTGTCTTAGAGAGGTACTAATGGTAAACTAAGACCTATTACCTACTTCTCTAAGTATATAAACCCTGCTGAAGGTAACTATAAGATTTATAATAAGGAACTACTTATAATTATCCAATATTTTAAGTAATAAAGGCCCGAATTAGAAGGCGTAGTATTTTCTATAAAAGTGCTAAGTAATTATAAGAACCTATAGTACTTTATAATAATAAAGTAGTTAAGCTACTAATAGGCCTATTAGTTAGAATATCTATTAAGGTTTAACTTTAGTATTATATACTGATCCGGAAAACTTAAAGAGAAGTCTAATACCTTAACTTAAAGGTTATAAGATAAGCCTATATAAGAAGAGGCCTGTAGAAGTTGTTAATAGATATTATTTTATCCTAAACTATTCCGATAGATAGAAGTAGGCCGACCGATTATAGTAATTATCGATAAAGAATACCCGAACGATAATCTAATCTAAGATACTTTAAAGCTACTAAGAGAAGGAGCCCGTTAATTTAAACTCCTAACTTTAGCTAACTATAAAGAGCGTAACAACTAACTATACTACTAAGATTAACTTATAGTACTAGACTATAATAAGCTAAAGTTTAAGCTGCTATAAGCTATCTATAACTCGCTATCCAGCAGACACCCTAGTTAAGAAAAAACCTTAGAACTACTCTAGCGCGAGTACTATTAGTTAAAGATATTTAACTCGGTATAATAATATATAAGCTGTTATTATATATGCTGAAGAAGTAAGGCTTCTAGAGAGAAGTACTATAGATTACTAAAACCATTACCTATACCTAAATAAAGGTTTTAAGATATCTCTATAAACTTTATAACTAATCTACTAGAATTAGAAGGTTGTACGAATATTATAGTAGTAGTTAATAGGCTTAGTAAGTATAGATACCTAATACTATACGCAAGAATCGAAGCTCCTAATATTATCTAACTATTCCGTCGCTATATATAGGTTTACTATAAACTGCTACGTACTATTACGTCCGACCGTAAGATATAGTTTATTTCTACCTTCTACTAAGAGCTCTATAAACAGCTATAAATTAATATATATATATTAACCAGCTTCTATTTAAAAACTAATAGTTAGATAGAAAACGCTAATATAGTAATAAAATAAGTTCTCTAAGCCTATACCAGCTATAAATAAAATAACTAGGTTGAATAGCTACTAATAATACAGTTTAAAGTGAACAATACAGTATCTAAATTAATAAAAGTCTCCCTGTTTCTAGTTTACTTTAACTAGCACCTTTAAATAGACTTTAAGCTGCCTATAAGAATCTATCAACCGCTAAAACAGTCCCTAATAGTTTAGGAAGCTAATAGACTAGTTAATAAGATAAAGGATATTATAGAGTATATTAGAGAAGAACTTATCTAGGTATAAGTATTCTAATAAGAGTATACTAACTGTAAGCGTATACTAGCCCCCAACTACTAGGTTAGTAATCTAGTCTAGCTAGACGCTAGGAATATACGCACACGAAGACCGTTAAAAAAGCTTAACTAGAAGAATATAAGCCTCTATAAGGTTATCGCGAAGGTATCCTTATACGCTTATAAACTAAAGCTACCCGAATTAGCTAAAATATATCCTATATTCTATATATTACTATTATAGCTAGCATCTAAGTTATTTAACTACTTGTCTAGTTAATAAGTATATAACCCTAAACCTATTAAAATTAATAGAGAACTAGAATACCTTGTTAAGCGAATAGAAGACCTCTACTATAACTAATAGAAACGCCGGCACGAATACCTAGTTAAGTAGACTAGCTATTACAACTTAGAATAGTACCCGGCTAGTAACTTTACTAAGATAACTACTATAGAAGATTATTACGCTAGAAACCTGAATAAATAAGACTTAAATATAATATTACATCTAGATTCTTAATTAGGTATTAGAGTCTAATCTAAGTATATTTTTAGACGCCTGTAATAATACTATACTAATATAATACTAGTAATAATACTGCTACTAATCCCTAATATAGTACTATTATATAAACTAAACTAACCCGATTCCTAGTATAGTACTACTATATAATAATAACTAGTTGTGCTAATATACCTGCGACCTAACCTAATTTCTAGTATAATACTACTATAAGAACCGAACCGATCTAATCCCTAATATAGTACTACTATATAATAATAACTAATCGCGCTAATACGCCTATAACCTTAACTAATACTAGTATTAATAACTACTACTTAATTATAAATAACCTAAATATAATATAAAGATTTAACTTATAAGAGCTTATAACTAAAAGGGGGGTACTATTATTGTAACGATACAAAGAAATCGTTCTACGAAAAGCTTTATATACAATCCTATCCTAAAGCTTTTCGCTTATTTTATCCTACCCCTAGTTCTACCCCTTTTCCCTTCCGTATATAGTTGTATACTCCCTTATAAGTAGCTTGGTAGTTCTTCTATATCCTTTTATATAAGGCCTATAGGTGTTAATAGAATTTCTAGATCCTTAAACCCCTACGTACTCCTATATACCTCTAAGTAGATTCGTACTGTATTCGGACCTATTATCTTACCTATACTATTATATTATATAGAAGAACTTAATACTGCCAGTAACAGCCTCTTTAATAATATCGTATCGATTGTTTATTTAAATACGTCTAAGTCTAAAATACGCCCGATTTAGTTTAGATTATAATACTTATATACTATTATATTAAATTATTTAGTTACCTAGATAGGATCTTAGAGATCTTTTATTAACTAAAACCTTTAGGTTTAGAACTTCCTATCCCCTATAATTAGGATTGCCTTTAGAAAAGCCGCGTAGAGTGCGCCTAGGTAGAAACTTAGAGACTACTAATAACCTATTAGAATTAGAGGCAACCGCCGATATCTAACTATAATTTACCTTCTAATTTCTATACTAGAACCGATATACGCGTAAGTCGTAGTAAGAGTAAGCTTCTATCTA
>ML986817.1:17231-64893 GCA_010094045.1 Lojkania enalia
AAAGTTCTTAAGAGATTACGTTAAGTAGGGTTATAAGTTAATATTAAGAAGAGCGAATTCTATATTACCCGAACTAAATACCTTAGCTATATCCTCTTAAATAAAGGCCTTAAGGTTAATCTAGAGAAGGTAGAAGTACTACGCAACTAGCAGCTACCTACTATTATAATAGGTGTAAAATCCTTCTTAGGTTTTACTAGATTCTATTAACAGTTTATACTGGAATTCTCGCGTGTTGCAAAGCTAATTATTATACTATAGAATCCTATAACCTCTTTCGTATAAACTTTAGAATATAATATTACCTTTAAGAAATTAAAGTCAGCCCTATTAAGTATACCTACTCTCTACCACTTTAACCCTATATTAGAAATAAAAATGGAAACTAATACCTCTAATAGAATAGTTATAGAAGTACTATTACAGAAATATCCTAACGGAAAATAGTACCCTATAGCGTTCTATAGTAAGGTTCTATCCGGTTCGAAACTAAACTAAGAGATCTATAATAAGGAACTGTTCGCAATTGTTACTGCGTTTAAGTAATAGAGGGTAGAACTTACTTTAGTAGCTACTAGGACTCTAGTATATACCAATCATCGCTTACTCGAATATTTTATAACTATAAAGGTACTTAATACTCGTTAAGTTTATTAGACCGAGGAATTAGCTTAGTATTAGTTCCGAATTAAGTACACCCTAAATAAGAATAATATTAGAGCGGATATCTTTAGTTATTGCGAATAAGATATAGAAAACTTAAAAGCGGCTTAAACTAACAACTGGTTAAGAGTCCTACTCGGACCATATTAACTTTACCCCTAAATTAATGCTGAATTAGCCTAGTCCTATATTATTTAAATAATAACTTAAGCGGCTATATTAAATATTATTAAAGGCTAGAAGTAGGTTATATTATTAGACTCTCTAGAGTTGATCGACGTATTATTATAGAAAAACCGAGCCTCCTTCGCGCAGGAACGCACACTTCTACCCTACAAGTATTAGATAGAGAATAGACTACTCCTCTACAATAATCGCTTATATATTCTATTAGATTCAGGCCTTTACACGCGACTTATATAAGAGACTTATAACTAAGTATCCTCCGCACACCTAAGTGCTACTAAAATCTATTAGTTACTATCCCAGAAGTACTACTAGAAGGGTATAGAGGCTACTTGTAAACGATATATACGGAATTGTATTCTATACTATAAAGCTTATCTAATATAAACCCGAACCCTAGGTTTTATCTACCTACTTCCTATACTAAATTAACTAATATAGTATCTGTATATTAACTTTAAGGATTTTCCTATAGATAAGTCCAGATATAATTAGATTATAGTAGTAATCAATCGCCTGTCTAAATAAGCAGTATCTATTCCCTACTATTGTATAATTAACGTACGGGGAATAGCCGAATTATTTATTTAATAGGTATACTACTTTAGCTATACGCTTGAAACTATTATTTTAGACTAAAGACCTTAGTTTATATCTAGTTTCTAGTTCAAATTCTATTGTATCTTAGGCGTAAAGATTAAACTATCTACTGCTTATTATAAAGAGACTAATAGATAGATAGAGATTATAAATAAGTATATCGATTAGAGACTGTGCTCTTTCGTATCCTTCTACTAAAATAACTAGAGTTCTCTATTACCTATAATCGACCGAGTATAAGCAACTCTACCCTATACAACTATTAGAATATCCCCGTATTAGATCCTATACGGATCTAAGCCCTGTTAGAGTTAGAATTGGAAATATTCTATTAATCTTATTACTATAATAGATAAATTAAATTGTAAGAACGCCTTAACTCTAGTAACTTATATATATATAGCCTAGGAAACTGTAAAGGCTAATATTAAGAAAGCTTAGGATTGTATATAATCTATTATTAATTATTACTAGCGACTAATTAATTAGTAGATTAGTAATATAGTCTACCTAAATACTAAGAACCTTACGGTCTAGAGACTGAGCTAAAAGCTATCCGATTAATAGGAGGGCTCTTTTAAAGTACTAGAATAGGTTAGAAACTTATACTATCTACAGCTACCCCTAGGGTCGAGAATATATAATATCTTCGTACTAAACCTGCTATATAAGAACCCCTAGGACCTTCTACTAGGGTAAGAAGCTCCGAAACCACCTGCTATTACTATTAAGGGGGTAGAAGAGTGGGAGGTTGAGGAAATACTAGCTAGTAAGCTATATTATAAGACCCTTAAATACCGTATAAAATGGGTAGAATATAATCTTAACCCAGTCTAGTATAAAGCTTTAAATTTTATAGGTTTACCTTATAAGCTAAGAGCTTTTTATAATAAGTATCCGAATTAGCTAGGACCCCTAAGAGCCCTAACTAAATGGATTAAGGTATACGAGAATAGTATAAAGAATATAGATTACCTAGTAGATAATAATATATAAGAGTTGAGTAGTAGATTAAAAAACTAAAATATAGGCCCGAAATTACTCCTCTATAGAATCTAGAGGGTCTAATAGTAGGCTATTAGATACCTCCCTAGTCCTCTCCTCCTCTACTCTTCTTCCTCTTCTTTCCCTCTAGACTCCCCCCAAACCTTCCCTACCTTATTCTTAACCGCCTAAGAGCGCCGCGATATTAGCCTAAAGGCTAGATACTAGAGCTTCTAGAGCTAAAACCCAACGGAGCAACTTAGTACCCTAGTAGAATAAAGCTACTTAGATACTAGCTATAGAAAGGCTATCTTCCTAATTCTTTACAACCTAGGCTATAAGTACTAGACTATAAGTAGACTCCGAAACAGCCTTAAAGGCTACCTTTTTATCCTCCTCATCCCCTACGTATCGGGCTGCTATCTATAGTTTAAGATGGCCCTAGAGGACTAGAAACTCCTCCTTATAGTAGGAGGGGATCTATAAGTATGTTAGTAGTAAGTATCCTACTAGTATTAGATGCGATTCGTACAGGGTTGTACTTTTTATTTTACGAGGTATAATACTTACATTTTTTTAATCTTAGAGACCGAAAGGAAAATATTATATACTACCCGCGGGCGAGCGCGCGCGTAGCCTAAAGGTAGATAATTTAAAAGGCCTCTAAAAAGACTCTAGGAGGTGGGCGGAGTAGTATATTAATTAATTTTTTCTATAAGGCGTTAGTAATACTTTAATAATTAATAGTTCTAGGGACGCGCAATAATACGTACAGAGTAGAAGTTATTATTTAGTTAAGGAAGCTCAGTTAACAGCGACCTAGTAATATACTAAGGCTAGTAAACACTCGTTACTATACGCGACGAAATTGCAATATTAATAAACCGTTATAATAGTAGTTACCAGCCGATATATAGGTTAATTACACTCACCGCGAAAACCTTACTTAATATTACGTTAATAAACGTATCTCTATAGGCAACTACGCGTATTAGCTCTTACCGGTAAATACCTCCTTAAAGAAATTTCTTTATACTGGAACCTATCTATAATAGTCCCGATTCCCTCCTAAACCAGTATAGATAGGGACTATCAGCCTACGAGGAGGGGGGTAGTATAATAATATAAAGAAATCGTTCCACGAAAAGCTTTATATACAACCCTATCCTAAAACTTTTTGCTTATCTTATCTTACCCCCAGTTCTACCCCTTTTCCCTTCCGTATATAGTTGTACACTCCCTTATAAGTAGCTTAGTAGTTCTTCTATATTCTTTCGTACAAGGCCTATAGGTGTTAATAGAATTCCTAGGTCCCTGAACCCCTACACACTCCTATATACCTCTAAGTGGATTTGTACTATATTTAGACCTATTATCTTACCTGCGCCGTTACAATTATAATAATACCGCGACACCTCTACACCTATACTACTCTTACTATAATACCTAAACTAGCTGCTAGTAATAATTATTAGCTGCTAGCTAGAATATAACCGACTTATTTTAACTATAATAGAGGAAGGTTTTACTAACCTAGCTAGCCCGTATAGTAGTATAGACCTAGCCTCTATAAAAACCTATATAATATAGATATCTCTATTCTTTATATAATATTTTAATATTTACATATAGTATATAGTAATAGAGTTAACTGCCTAAAGTATAATTAACTAACTATATATAAACGTCTATAACAGCTCTATACTACTATACTACTATAACTAAAAGGTATAAATAATTAATATTACTAATTATAGGTGTAGAATAGTATATATACCTTTATAATAAGTTATTATATATAGTATTTATTATAATAGTATAGATAAGATAATAGG
The DNA here is from genome assembly GCA_010094045.1 of Lojkania enalia. Lineage (NCBI taxonomy): Eukaryota > Fungi > Ascomycota > Dothideomycetes > Pleosporales > Lojkania > Lojkania enalia. Next base: position 21,500 of record ML986817.1, read on the forward strand.
TCCGAATATAGTACGAATCTACTTAGAGGTATATAGAAGTATATAGGGGATTAGGGACCTAGGAATTCTATTAACACCTATAGGCCTTATACAAAAGGATATAGAAAAACTACTAAGCTACTTATAAGGGAGTATATAACTATATACGGATGGGAAAAGGGGTAGAACTAGAGGTAGAATAAGATAAGTAAAAAGATAAAGCTTTTTATAGAACGATTTCTTTATATTATTATACTACCCCCCTCCTTATAGGCTAATAGTTCTTATTTATACTGGTTTAAGAGGGAATTAGGGCTATTATAGATGGGTTCTAGTATAAAGAAATTTCTTTAAAAAGGTATTTACCGGTAAGAATTAATATATGCGGTTACTTATAAAGATATATTTATTAACGTAATATTAAGTAAAGTTTTTACGGTAAGTATAATTAATCTATATATTAGCTAGTAACTACTATTATAACAGTTTATTAATATTACAATTTTATTATATATAGTAATAAGTATTTACTAGCCTTAGTATATTACTAAATTACTATTAACTAAGCTTTTTTAACTAAATAATAACTTCTACTCTATATATATTATTATGTGTTTCTAGAACTATTAATTATTAAAGTATTACTAACGTTTTATAGAAAAAATTAATTAATATACTACTCTACCTACTTTTTAAAACTTTTTTAGAAGTTTTTTAGGTTATCTACTTTTAGGCTATATATATACTTACCTATAGATAATATATAATATTTATCTTTTAGTTTCTAAGATTAAAAAAATATAAGTATTATACCTTATAAAATAAAAAGTATAACCCTATATAAATTATATTTAATACTAGTAGGGTACTTACTACTAACGTACTTATAAATCCCCTTCTACTATAAGAAGGGGTTTCTAGTCCTCTAGGGCTATCTTAAACTATAAGTAGTAGCCTAATATATAGGAGATAAGAAGAATAAAAAGGTAGTTTTTAAGGCTATTTTAGAGTTTATTTATAGCCTAGCGCTTATAGCCTAGATTATAAAGAGTTAGAAAGATAGCCTTTTTATAGTTAATATCTAGGTAGCTTTATTCTACTAGAGTACTAAATTACTCTATCAGGTTTTAATTTTAAAGGCTCTAGTATCTAGCCTTTAGGCTAATATTATAGCGCTCTCGGGCGGCTAAGAATAAGATAGAGAAGGTTTAAAAAGAGTCCGGAGGGAAGGAAAAGAAAGAAAGGTAGAAGAAGAGAGGACTAGGGAAGTATCTAATAGCTTATTATTAGACCCTCTAAATTCTATAGAGGAGTAATTTCGGGCCTATACTTTAGTTTTTAAAATCTACTACTTAACTCTTATATATTATTATCTACTAGATAATCTATATTTTTTATACTATTCTTATATATTTTAATCTATTTAGTTAGAGCTTTTAGAGGTTTTAGGCGATTTAAATACTTATTATAAAAAGTTTTTAACTTATAAAATAAACTTATAAAGTTTAAAACTTTATATTAGATTAGATTAAAATTATATTCTACCTATTTTATATAGTATTTAAGAGTCTTATAATATAACTTACTAGCTAGTATTTTCTTAACCTCCTACTCTTCTACCCTATTAATAGCGATAGTAGGTAGTTTTAGAACTTCTTATTTAGATAGAAGGTTCTAGAGATTTTTATATAGTAGGTTTAGTATAAAGATATTATATATACTCGATTCTAGAGGTAATTATAGATAGTATAAGTTTCTAATCTACTCTAGTACTTTAAAGAAGCCTTTCTATTAATTAGATAGCTTTTAGCTTAGTCTCTAGACTGTAACAGCGTAGGTAAGATAATAGGTCCGAATACAGCACGAATCTACTTAGAGGTATATAGGAGTATATAGAGGATTAGAGACCTAAGAATTCTATTAACACTTATAGACCTTATACGAAAGGATATAGAAAAACTACTAAGCTACTTATAAGGGAGTATACAACTATATACGGATGGGAAAAGGGGTAGAACTGGGGGTAGGATAAGATAAGCAAAAAGATAAAGCTTTTTATAGAACGATTTCTTTGTATTATTATACTACCCCCCTTTTTATAGGCTGATAGTCCCTATCTATGCTGGTTCGGGAGGGAATTAGGGCTATTATAGATAGGTTCTAGTATAAAGAAATTTCTTTGAGGTATTTACTAGTAAGGGCTAATATATATAGTTACCTATAGAGATGCGTTTATTAACGTAATATTAAGTAAGATTTTTACGGTAAGTATAATTAACCTATATATCGGCTAGTAACTACTATTATAACGGTTTATTAATATTACAATTTCGTCGCGTATAATAATAAACGTTTACTAGCCTTAGTATATTATTAGATTGCTGTTAACTAAGCTTCCTTAACTAAATAATAACTTCTACTTCGTACATATTATTATACGTCCCTAGAACTATTAATTATTAAAGTATTACTAATACCTTATAAAAAAAATTAATTAATATACTACTCTACCTACCTTCTAGAGCCTCTTTAAAAGCTTTTCAGGTTATCTACCCTTAGACTATATACGCGCTCGCCCGCGGGTAGTATATAATATTTTCCTTTTAGTTTTTAAGATTAAAAAAATACGAGTATTATACCTTGTAAAATAAAAAGTGTAACCCTGTATAAATCGCATCTAATACTAGTAGAGTACTTACTACTAATATACTTATAAATCCCCTCCTACTATAAGGAGGAGTTTCTAGTCCTCTAGGGCCATCTTAAACTATAGGTAGTAGCCTGATATATAGGAGATAAGAAGGATAAAGAGGTAGCTTTTAAGGCTATTTTAGAGTCTACTTATAGCCTAGCGCTTATAGCCTAGATTGTAAGGAGTTAGGAAGATAGCCTTCTTACGGCTAGTATCTAGGTAGCTTTATTCTACTAGGGTACTAAGTTATTCTATCAGGTTTCAGTTTTAAAGGCTCTAGTATCTAGCCTTTAAACTAATATTACAGCGCTTTTAGGCGGCTAAAGATAAGGTAGAAGAGGTTTAAGAGAAGTCTAGAGGGAAGGAAGGAGAAGAAGGGTAGAGGAGGAGAGGATTAGGGAAGTATCTAACAGCCTATTATTAGACCCTCTAGATTCTATAGAGGAGTAATTTCAGGCCTATACTATAGTTTTTTAAAAATCTACTACTTAACTCTTATATATTATTATCTACTAGATAATCTATATTTTTTATACTATTCTCATATACTTTAATCTATTTAGTTAGAGTTCTTAGAGGTCCTAGGCGATTCGGATACTTATTATAAAAAGCTTTTAGCTTATAAAGCGAACTTATAAAGTTTAAAACTTTATATTAGATCGGGTTAAAATTATATTCTACCTATTTTATACAGTATTTAAGGGTCTTATAATATAACTTACTAGCTAGTATTTCTTTAACCTCCCACTCTTCTACCCTATTAATAGCGATAGCGGGTGGTTTCGGAACTTCTTATCTAGGTAGAGGGTCCTAGGGGTTCTTATATAGTAGGTTTAGTACGAAGATATTATATATATTCGACCTTAGGGGTAGCTATAAGTAGTATAAATTTCTAACCTACTCTAGTACTTTAAAGGGGCCCTCCTATTAATCGGATAGCTTTCGGCTTAATCTCTAGACCGTAAGGTTCTTAGTATTTAAATAGACTATATTACTAATCTACTAATTAATTAGTTACTAGTAATAGTTAATAATAGATTATATATAATTTTAAGCTTTTTTAATATTAGCTTTTACGGTTTCTCAGGCTATATATATGTAAGTCGCTAGAGCTAAAGCGTTCTTATAATTTAATTTATCTATCGCAGTAATAGGATTAATAGAATATTTCTAATCCCAACTCTAATAGGGCTTAAATCCGTATAGGATCTAATATAAGGATATTCTAATAGTTATATAGGGTAGAGTTGCTTATATTTAGTTGATTATAGGTAATAGAGAGCTCTAGTTGTCCTAGTAGAAGGATATAAAAGAACGCAGTCTCTGATCGATATACTTATTTATAATCTCTATCTATCCGTCAGTCTCTTTATAATAAGTAGTAGATAGTTTAATCTTTACGCCTAAAATACAGTAGAATTTAGACTAGAAACTAGATATAAACTAAGGTCTTCGGTCTAAAATAATAGTTTCGGGTATATAGCTAAAGCGGTACACCTATTAAATAAATAATTTAGCTATTCCCCTTATATTAATTATACAATAGTAGAGAATAAATATAGCTTATTTAAATAGGCGATCGATTACTACTATAATCTAATTATATTCGGACTTATTTATAGAGAAATCCTTAAAGTTAATATATAGATACTATATTAGTTAATTTAGTATAAGAAGTAGGTAGATAAAACTTAGGGTTTAGGTTTATATCAGATAAGCTTTATAGTATAGGATATAATTCTATATATATCGTTTATAAGTAGCCTCTATACCCTTTTAATAGTACTTCTAAAATAGTAACTAATAGGTTTTAGTAGCATTTAGGTGTGCGGAGGATACTTAGTTATAAGTCTCTTATATAAGTTATATATAAAGGTCTGAATCTAATAGAATATATAAGTAATTATCGTAGAGGAGTAGTCTATTCTCTATCTAATACTTGTAGAGTAGAAGTATGCGTTCTTGTGTGAAGGAGGCTCAGTTTTCCTATAGTAATACATCGATCAACTCTAGAGAGTCTAGTAATATAACCTACTCCTAGCCTTTAATAATATTTAGTATAGCCGCTTAAGCTATTATTTAAGTAATATAGGACTAGGCTAATTCGGTATTAATTCGGGGGTAAAGTTAATATAGTTTAAATAGGACTCTCAACCGGTTATCGGTTTAAGCTGCTTTTAAGTTTTCTATATCTTATTCGCGACGATTAAGGATGTCCGCTCTAGCGTTATTCTTATCTAAGGTATACTCGATTCGGAACTAATACTAAGCTAATTCCTTAGTCTAATAAACTTAACAAGTATTAAGTACCTTTATAGTTATAAAATATTCGAGTAAGTAATAATCAGTATATACTAGAGTCTTAGTAGCTACCGAAGTAAGTTCTACCCTCTATTACTTAAACGCAGTAATAATTGCGAATAGTTTCTTATCGTAGATCTCCTAGTTTAGTTCCGAACCGGATAGAACCTTATTATAGAACGCTATAGGGTACTATTTTCTATTAGGATATTTCTATAATAGTACTCTTATAACTACTCTATTAGAAGTATCGATTTCTATTTTTATTTCTAATATAGGGTTAAAGTAGTAGAGAGTAGGTATACTTAACAGGGCTAAATTTAATTTTTTAAAGGTAATATCACATTTTAAAGTTTATATAAAAGGGGTTATAGAGTTCTATAATACGATAATTAGCTTTACAACACGCGAGAATTCTAGTATAAACTGTTAATAGAATCTAGTAAAACCTAAGAAGGATTTTACACCTATTATAGTAGTAGGTAGCTACTAGTTGCGTAGTACTTCTACCTTCTCTAAATTAACCTTAAGGCCTTTATTTAAGAGGATATAGCTAAAGTATTTAGTTCGGGTAATATAGAATTTACTCTTCTTAATATTAACTTATAACCCTACTTAATATAATCTCTTAAGAACTTTCTTAACGTAGATAGTATATATCGCCTCATCTTTGGAGTAGATAAAGATGTCGTCTAGATAAGTAATATAGAAGTTATCTAGGTAGTTAATTAGTACGTTATTTATATAGTACTAGTAAGTTACTAGACTGTTATATAATTTAAAAGGTAGAACTTTATATTTATAGGTTCCGTATCGAGTCTAAAAGGTAGTATATTCTTTAGAATTAGGGTCTATTCTAATCTTGTTAAAGGCCGCGCGAATGTTAAACTTAGTAAAGATTACTACTTTAGTAGGTCTAGATAAGAGTTTATCTATACGTAGTATTAGATACATATTTTTATAGGTAAGAGTATTAAGTTTATAATAATCTATATAAATATATAGGTTGCTATTAGGTTTATAGACGTATAGGATTAGAGATATAAAAGAGCTTAGACTCTATTTAATATATCTATTCTATAGATTATCTATAATATATTTCTTAGTTACTTCTAGCTCTTTAATATTCTACTTATATAACAGGCTGTAACTATTAGGGAGGGGTTCTATAAGGACAATCTTATAATTGTAAGAGCGGTATTCTAGTAATTAATAAGCTGTAGTTTTACTAAATATATCCTAATATCTATAGTATTTAAATAGTAATTAGAGATTTACTAGTACTTTATTTTCAGCCTTATCTTCTAACTCTAGGGCTTACTTATCTTTAATTAGCCGCTCGATTTCGTATAGAGACGTAGAGAAAAACTCGTTCTCTTTTCTCTTTATATTAAAGTAGAAAGTATTAGCTGTAATAAGAGTAATAATAGGAGAATAGATTTTCTTTAGATCGGATTCGGACTTTATTATATATAGGTATATAGAAGTTCTAAGCTTATTTAGACTATAAGCTATAGGAGATTAATATAGTTTTAGTAGTCTTAGTAGACCCTTAATACGATAGATAGTCGGGCTGTAGGACTGCCGATACTAGTCCTTTTCCTATAGAGCGTCGCGTCGCTGGATGTCTAACTCTACCTCCTTATCGTATACTAGCTAAGTTAATTATATAAGAAGAGGAGGTGATAGATTATAAGTAGTAAGATACTTAGAGGGCTATATAATCCAATTCTTATCTATATCTAGCTGGAGTTAAAAGTAATATAACTATTTAATACTAATAATACAATCCTAAATACCTAGATCTATAATAATAAATAGATAGTTTTAAATAGTTCTCCTATTAATTCGTAGGTATAAGTAGATATATTAATTAACTAGGGTTTAGATTCGGTCCTAAAAACCTTTAACAGTAATTTTAAAGGGTAAATACTATATCGATATATATAGGGCTTAGAAGAGTAATCTAGCTACTATAAAATTAAGGAATAGAAAGCCTTAAGTACTAGTATTAATAAGGGTGTTTAGTTATATACTAACACCTTTTAAATATAGAATAGTAGGGATTTAAAAGTACTTTCCTCTAAATAAATATAATAAATTAATATTTAATAAGTTGTATCTACTTAAGTCTAGAATAGAGAGTTTTCCTAAACGTCTCTATTTCCCACCTAAAAACTATCTAGATAGTACTCGTTTATATCTAGAAACTCTTCTTCCTTAATCTCCTCTTATTTAACCTCTATTTCTTATACTTTAAAGACTATATATTCGTTTATAAAGTATTCTAGTTTACTATAGTTATAGTAATTACTTAAGGTTATATACCTTTTAGGTATAGGAGTTTTACTAGGTTATTAGAGAGCGATTATAGTAGAATAAAGTATTAATACTAGGGTAGATTAGGGTAGTATTAGATTATAGGTTACCTTAGATAAACTCTTAGAAGCCTTCTAATACCGATCCGGATTTGTTTTAGCTATAACCTATAGACTAATAGTTTATTCTAAAAGGTTAAGAATACTCCTCCTTTCTATATTATAGGCTGTTAAGTAGACGACTATAATATTAAAGGAGCCTTTCTATATAAGCTTAAAACTAAGGTTTAGTATCTTTAAACTAGGGAGAATCTTATTTTATAGGTAGAAGAACTACTCAGATTCGGATACAGATCCCCTAATAGCTGTACTAATAAAGTAAGCTTTAAAAGTTAAGAACGCTTCTCTCTTATTTATCTTTAGGACCTAAAACGTCTAACACGCCTCTATCTCTTTATTACCTATAATAAAATATAATTGTAGAAGCGAAATTATTTCTTTAGTATTCTTAAACTAATACTAGTCCAATTTAGCTAGGTATTTTAACTCTAGATACCCTTTTATAGTACTAGAGGTATATCTCTATACCAACGCTATATATATATACTCTATTTAATAGTAATCTATATTAATCTTAAGTTAGTCTAGGATTAAAGCTTACTATTATTTAAATATAGGTTCGTTACTATTTATAAGACTTTTAATCTTAGGCGTGCGTTTAGTAAGGTAGGCTTAAGGGGGCTTAGGAGTAGCTAAAAGGTTTCTTACTAGAAGAGTCGTAAAAGTTTCTTAGTATATTATTAGTACTAATTTAGTAGGTTATAGAGGTTAATTAGGACTAATAGTTCTCTATTATATTAAGTATATAATCTCCTCTTATAAAATTATAATTTATTTCTTAAGGGTTAGTTTACTCTAATTTCCCTCTAAATTAGATAGGTTCTTTACTACCAGCCCTATAAAGAGGGGTCCGCCTGTTATAAGGCCCCTTATAGAAGGTAACGGTTATTCTACACGCGTAGATAGAAGTTTACTCTTATTATAACTTACGCGTATATTAATTTTAGTATAGGAATTAGAAGGTGAATTATAGTTAGATATCGGCGGTTACCTCCGATTCTAATAGGTTATTAGTAGTCTCCGAGTTTCTACCTAGGCGTACTCTACGCGGCTTTTCTAAAGGCAATTTTAATCGTAGGGGATAGGAAGTTCTAAATCTAAAAACTTTAGTTAATAGAAAGTCTCTAAGATTCTATTTAGGTAACTAAATAATTTAATATAATAGTATATAAGTATTATAACCTAAACTAAATTAGGTATATCTTAGATTTAGATATAGTTAAATAAACAATTAATACGATATTATTAAAGAAGTTATTACTAGCAGTATTAAGTTTTTCTATATAATATAATAGCGTAGACAAGACAATAGGTCCGAATATAGTACAAATCTACTTAGAGGTATATAGGAGTATATAGGGGATTAGGGACCTAGGAATTCTATTAACACCTATAGGCCTTATACAAAAAGATATAGAAAAACTACTAAGCTACTTATAAGGGAGTATACAACTATATACGGATGAGAAAAGGGGTAGAACCGGGGGTAGGATAAGATAAGCGAAAAGATAAAGCTTTTCGTGGAACGATTTCTTTACATCGTTATAAGTAGCTTCTTCTATACTTTCTATTCTACGTCTACTTTTCTAAAGACGTTTTAGACCTTATTTTTAAATCCTTTCTAACTCTTAAAGAGTTTATCTATAGATTCTCTAGTCTTCTTTATATTACCTCTATTCTCTAATATATAGTATAAGCGAGCTAATTACCTAAGCGAGCTAATTATAATGCTAAAACTCTACTAAAATCGCGATAATTATACTTTATAATATTATACTATAACTAACAACTATAGAATTAATTTAGAAAGAAGCTAGAATATAACTTATACTCTAAGCTCTTTAATAAGACATAATATTAACTATACGTCGCGTTGCATTAATCTATAATATCTCTTAAAGTATACTTAGTATATAAAGATAAAGAACAGCTCTATAACACGATTACCGGCCTAATTTAATAAAGCTTAGTAAGACTAAGAAGTAGGTAATTATTTAGTATATACTAGATCTAAATATAAGAGGATTTCCGCCGCAGCTTACTACTATTTAAGATATAGCTAATTTATTACTAGCTATATACTCTACTAGCTAGGTTAGAAAGAACTAGGTAGAGAACTTTATTAAATATACGCTTGAGTTTAAGGTTAAATTTAATTAAAAGTACAACTATTTAAGAGCTAAATATAAGAATCTTAAGGTTATAGGAGGCTGGTTCTACCTTATATAGAATATAAAGACTAAGTATAGTATTATTAATAAAGATATATACAACTTTAATAAATTAGGCTTTATAATAGGCGTAATATTAATAGAAGTAGTAGTTACTAGCTCTAAGAGACGGAATTAACTAAAGTAGCTCCAGCTAGGTAATTATAAGTAGACTATAGTTATCTAGGGTATTAACGTAATAGGATAGGTAATACTACCTTTTATTATCTTTATAGATATCTACCACCTCTCTATATAATATAAAGAAGATAATATTCTACTAACCTAGAATATATAGATTACTAATAACGGCTAGACGATAAATAATATTAGTATTAAGTAGTTAAAGTACTTTAACACGTATATAAAGAATCGTACTATTAGTATATATTAATTACTAATTCTCGACGGCTATAAGAGCTATAACTCGCTTAAATTCAGGCAGCTCTACAAGGAAAAGAATATTATTACTCTCTATATACCTCTACATTCGTCGTACCTACTACAGCTACTAGATATAGGTTGTTTCTCGCCTTTAAAGACTATATACGGGCGCTAAGTCGAGCAGCTAATACGCGGTTATATTAACTATATTATAAAAATCAAGTTCTTACCCTATTTTAAAGCAGCTTTTAATATAGTAATTACGAAGAGTAATATCTTAAGTAGCTTTTAAGGTGCTAGCCTAGTTCTATTTAACCTAGATACAGTACTATTAAAGCTTAAAATTCGACTATATATACTAATACCTTTTATAGTTAAAGATACCCCTTAGGAGTTAAAAATACTAAGTAATTCTATTAAATTTAGGTCTTAATCTATATACGTTCGATTAAAAGTTTAAAAGTACCTAGATAGTTTATCTACTTTAATAGTAGAAGCGTTTAAATAGTTTATAAAGGGTGCTATATATATAATATATAAAAACGTACTATTATACGCTTAGGTTATTAAGCTTTAAGCAGCTAATAAGGCTGCTATACAATATTAATTATATAAAAGAAAGCGTATATAGAAGAAAGGTAACCTAATAATTAAAGAAGACGCTTAATTAACTGCTCTAAAAGAGTTTAGCACTCGTACTAATAGGAAGAAGAGTAGGAAGAAGACGCGTGTTAATGGAGGCTAGCCGACTTAAAGGCGCTGCAGGTAGTATAGTAAGGCTAGGTATAACTCGCGGACGTGTAAAAATAATACTATAGATATAGAAGAATAGGCTACTATACTATATAGTATAATAGAATGTAAGAAAGTATAATATTTTGCGAAAAGTAGTTGCGATTTTAGTATAGTCTTAGCATTATAATCAGCTCGCTTGGGTGATCAGCTCGCTTATCCTGTACGTTAGCTAATCTACTATAAATAGTTCGGTCTATATTAGTAGTATTTCTTCTATATTTATTATTATAGCTAAAATCTTATCCTCGTCTAAGAAAAAGATTATACTATTAAACCTAGATTATAACTCTATTAATATAAGAAAAGGGTTAATATATTCTTTTTTACTATTAAACTTTCTTAGTAATACTATCTTAGCTTATACTTATTATTTAGCTTTAGCTAGGTTAGTTCTAGCTATAGCTAGCTTATATTATATCTATATTATATAAGTTTCCTATTTCTATACTTTTTATACTATAGTTTCTTTTAGAGCTTATAGCCTTTAGGTTATCGTAACTTAACTTTATAATATAGTAGACATCTTTAAATAGTTTCTATTTCTTTTAATATTAGGTAGTTATTATATTATTAACCTATATACTACTAGTATATATAATAACCGCTGCTGCAGTTATATATACACCGGGGTCTTACTTATATTAGGTTGGTTAGATAGGGTAGCTTTAGTAAAGAGAGAGTATTAGAATTACCGGTTCTTTAAATATAACGAATATATTCTTAGAAGTCTAATGTAGTAATAAGATAAATTTACGAGAATAACTATATAGAACTTAATCTTAGAAGAAGATCTTCTAACTTATATAGAAAAGCTTAAAACTGCTAAGCCTAGCTTATTAGGTCTATTAGATCTGTTAGGTCTATCAGATCCTTCCTACTATATCTAATACTTCTACTATTATTACATATATAGGTTATACTATATTTTATTATCTAACTAATTATCTCTCTAGTTTTTATAGTCCTACTATCTACTATCTAATAGTTAGTCCTTAATATATATCTACCTATTATTTTCTTATTAGTTCTTATCTAAGCCGACCTGTATAGTAGCTAATATTAGATTAAGCCCTAGCTATAGAAGCGGTACCTCTTAGTATTCTATATTTATAATAACTAGAAAGATATAGAGGTTTCTATAGAATAATTACGCAAGTTGTAAATTGCTATTATATTATTTAGTTATTAAGCTATACGTATATAAAGGTTGAAAAAGTTAATAGGGTAGACCGCTTACTTATATAGGTCGCTTACTTATAAGGTACGTTATATTATATAGGTTTTTATAGAAGCTAAATCTATACTACTATATAAGCTAGCTAGATCAGTAAAACCTTCCTCTATTATAGTTATAATAAGTCGGTTATATTCTAGTTAGCAGCTAATAGCTATTACTAGCAGCTAGTTTAAATATTATAGTAAGAGTAGTATAGGTATAGAAGTATTATAGTATTACTATAATAGTATCCCCCTTTTAATTATAAGCTTCTATAAGTTAGATCTTTATATTATATTTAGGTTAATTATAATTAGATAGTAGTATTATTATAAACGTTTAGAAATATACTTAAATTAGACTCTAGTATCTAATTAAAAATCTAGATATAATATTATATTTAGATCTTATTTATTTAGGTTTCTAATATAGTAATCTTAGCAAAGTTACTAGCCGGGTACTATTCTAGATTATAATAGCTAGTCTACTTAACAATATAAAATTAATAGTACGCTTCTAAAGAAGTATATAAGATCTTTATATAATAAGTTTATATATAAAGAAGTGAAGGCACTCTACTAGCTATAAATAAAGTATAGTTACCTTAATAATAATCTAGCACAAATAAAGGTAGTAGAAATAATAGATTATAAATATAGATATAAAAGGGAAATAGCCTAATACTTCCTATTTAAATGTCTTTAATAGATAGAACAACAAAAGTCCTTAATAGAGGTAGTAGGACTCTAGTAGGGAGACCTCTCTTTCCTCCTAAGCGGAAGAATAGAATAGAAAACAGCGACTAGAGAATACCTAGATAGACTACTAAAATCCTAGAAACTAGATATAGAAATTATTAACTAAACTATATAATTTACTCTAGCTATAGAACAGCTTAAATAAATAAATAAGTATTTTTTTAGAAAACCATATAAACCTAGACGATAGCAAGTTAGCTTACTAATATCCTGAAAGCTAATACTTGAGAAATCGCTCTCAATAGGACTAGAGTCCAGTATATATAGTAGGTACGGTACTAATAGATAGATATTAGAGAAGCTAGAAGCATAGTTGATAAATAGATTGGTATAATAAAGGCAAGGACCGAGAATGAGACAATGGGACCAAGGTGTTCGGAGTTCGCACTACTGTACATAATTTAGGGTAGCTCACTGGGCCTATAGGCACCCGAGGCGTAAGAATAATCAAATCAAATCAAATCAAACGTCGCATGACGCAACGCGCGACGACCGCCATAAAGCTGATTAAAACTTCTTAGCACGAAATAAAGACTCTTCAACTAAGATCAAAGTGCTTTATAAGTTTAAAAGGCGGAAACGGCTTGATAGTTGCGCTATAGCAGCTTGCTGCTGCATGACCATAAAAAAGCGGCTATCCGTAAATTAAGGTGGAAGCAACGATGCGAGCGTAATTTTTAGAATTATAAGGGTTCAGGTATTTATAATTAGGTAAATTGCGTGGCCAAACAAGATTTAGGCATATTTTAGGGTGTTATGAGAGCTTCTATTGCCTTCAAGTCGAAGTACCTATAGCTTGTCTCGCTACACCGAGTGTCTCGCTACGGCCGGTAAGACGTTATTGAAGAGAAATTAGAGTGAAAGCGGAATCCAGATACCGTGTTCGGACATTCAACAAACTAGGTTGACATTACCTAATTTCTATGAGGATAAAGTCTTTAGTTTTTGTTTAACTTACGTTGCTAAGATAATGTTTTACTTCGTACTCCCGGAACGCTCTTTTATGGTGGTGTATATTTACACAGACATGGAAGGACCTAGGGTATATATTTCATTGATGATTGTGAATGAAAATCTTGTTGCGACCCCAATACACTGATATGGCTGAAATGTCCCTAAGTGTAGTAGTTGGACTCACTTGCTGCCCATTAAAGTCGAAGTGGCAACTTTAAGTCACGTGACCAATTATGCCCCCTGAGCTCATCATAATCAAAATTATTTACGAAGACCCAAATAGCTATTTAACGACTCAACTCGGGCTTTTCATAGCGAAAATGCACCTAACAAAGGCGAAGTATCTGTCGATATCTCGTTCGTAACCTGTGTGGCGGTGCAATCGCCAACCCTCACGCCAATCAGCAGCTGAATGGTTGCCTGTAATGGCATCATAACTTAACATCACATCTGCGCATCCCTACCCATGCGTCCTCCGAAATAGCATTGAAATCAATCTTCCAGTCCCTCATCTTGTGTTCATCCTCCTAGCGCTTGAAAGCTAGCGCCACGATTACCGCTTTCTCTCTGCAATTATCGCCGGTGTTTTCTTTTTTTAGCCCACCTCCGACCATTCGTATGCATCAGCCATCAAGATGTCCACATTACATCTAACAGAGAAAATAAGAGCCTCAAAGTTCTTTATGGAATGGAGAGGACACCCCATAGAAGACCTCAAAAAGTTCCGCGACATCACTATTGCGCACCGGCCAAATAAGCCTATCGTGTACCTTGCAGGCGACTCTTCTCTCGACAACAAAGCCTGGGTTCCATCCTCCGGTCCTGAGGGTGTCGAGATTCTGGTAGAAGTACCAGAGATTTATCACAGCACGCTGGATCGCCCGAGACCCAAACCGGATGTTGCGTTCTGGCTTAATCATATCTTGGGTGATCGGGCAACGGTGCTGAATACGGCGGTCGAGGAGTCAATGTTAAGGGAGCGCGACGACCAGCTTCTTCCCCATGATAAATTCATTCGCGACAATATACGGGCTCAAGATATCCTTATTGTAAGCGTAGGCGCCAACGACGTAGCATTGCGGCCGACAGTCTGCACTATTCGACACATGTTGCAATTGGCCTGGCTCACCCGGCACGCCTCATTAGAAACCGGGTCTGCGAGCTCCTTAAAGTACTTTAAACATATGTTTGGAGACAAGGTCCAGAATTATGTTGCACGCATGATTTCAAACACCAAGCCTAAAGCCGTCATCATATGCATGATTTACTTTCCCCTTGAGGCTAGTGCGGGACCGCAGCAGAGTTGGGCAGATGTGCAGTTGAAAACACTAGGTTATAACAAGTATCCAGGTCAGCTGCAAACAGCTATCAAAAAGATGTACGAGATGGCAACAAAGCAGATCAAGATCGAAGGGACATGGGTACTGCCTTGCGCCTTATACGAGCCTTTGGATGGAAAGAATGCGGGAGATTATACTGCCAGGGTGGAGCCAAGTGCTTCCGGAGGTAGGAAATTGGCAGAGAAGTTCATGCAGATCTTGGAGTGCGTTATTTCAAAATGAGAACAACTTGATCGATACCCCTACGGCGTTTAGTGACAGGCGGGACAATCTACTATTTTTCTTTCCTTCCTAGCTAATCTTGGTACCAGTGGAGCACAGAGTTGGTAGCAATTACCAAACTACGGAACAGCCCGTTCATGTAGGCCCCTTGTGCGTAGTCTAGATTTGCAATGTCGTGACAAGATCGGATGTGGCGTTGGATGAAGTAGCAGGTGCGTTCGGCCCTGTCCCCGCTTAGGAAAGACCCGTGCACCTCGGCAGTCCGTCCCGTAACTCCCATCGCCTAAGGCCTTGGCAGAGAACCGCATCTCACATCTCTCTTCTTACATTTCATGGATCTCATCTTCCATGGGCGCACTCTCCCTACGACATTGTCCGGTCCCTGTATCGCGGCGACGCCATCTGTTGCCATCCACAAATCTGATACTGTTCCTGCATGGCGGCAATTTCTTGTCCTCCATTAGCAATCAACCCAACACGAGGGGGATCGTCCGCAATTTCCCAAATTAACCGGGTTACTGGCGCCTTGGTCCCTCTTGGCACAAATGTCGGTTTCTTGTCGTCCTTTACTACCTGCTCGATCAGGCAGCTCGAGAGTATTGCGGCCAATATGCCTATCGCGACTCCTCACGAGCTCATCATGGATACTTTAGGGCCTCCTGGCCCGCTTTGGAGATAGAGGAGCTGTCAGTTGCTCTTGTATCACCCTCTCGTTCTCGTTGCGCAACGTGTGGGATCTCAACGCATCGGCGGCCGGCGAAATTGATTGAGGCGAAGCCAACATCTCGGCGGCCTTCCTCTCAGCATCTCATTAAAGATATCGTCGTGTCCTCAAGAAGCTAATAGTTCCTCCTCGACTAGACTCTGGCAGCTCTCATTTCTAGTCTACCATGTTCTTGCTAGCTTTGTTGGCCATCGGCCTTATCCCGCTGATCCATGCCATTGATCCTCCGCGATTCCCCCATCAGCCTCGCGGAAATGGTACCAAGCTTCTGACCTACAACATCACTACCGATGCCCCTGGCGCCCTTGTCCCCTCATCACGGGCCCTCAATTGGGTCAACACTGGCGTAGACGGCGATTACATCTTCAATGATGACGACGGTTCCTTTATTTTTGAGAATATCGCGACTGGAGAACAAACGACCTTCTTATCTGCCGACAAGGTCCCTGCTGATTACTGGGATTCCTTCATCTCGCCCGACGCCAGTCGCGTGCTTTGGGCCGTCAACTACACTAAGCAATACCGCCACTCGTATTACGCGGATTATCTTGTGCAGGACGTTGCCTCTGGGGAAGTACAGTCTCTCGTCCCATCTTCAGCTGGCGACATTCAGTACGCAGAGTGGAACCCGGCTTCTTCATCGCAAATTGCCTTTGTCCAAGGCAATAACCTCTTTATCTGGAATGATGGGGAGATTTCCCAAGTCACCAGCAACGGTGGCCCCGATATGTTCAATGCTGTGCCCGATTGGGTCTACGAGGAGGAAATCTTCGGTGATCGCTACGCCCTTTGGTACTCACCCGATGGGAAGTATATCGCTTTCCTCAATTTCAACGAAACTGGCGTTGAGACTTTCCGCGTTCCTTATTACATGGATGACCAGGAAGTTGCCCCGCCTTATCCCCGCGAGCTAGAGCTACGGTATCCCAAGGTTGGAACAAAGAATCCCACAGTCGGCTTTAACCTGCTAGATGTCGACGCTTTGGAAGTCTTTAATATGCCGATTGATGCTTGGCCCGAAGATGACCTCGTGCTCGGCGAGGTTGTTTGGGTCACCGAGGAGCACGGGAAGGTTATTTATAGGGCGTTCAACCGAGTACAGGACCAAGAGAAGTTGGTACTGGTCGATGTAGCTGAGAGGTCGTCGTCCATCGTCCGTGAGCGAGACGGCTCGGATGGCTGGCTGGACAACAACATTGCCATTACTTATATTGGCTCTATCGGCAATTCGTATTCTAATGGAAGCGCCGAATATTATCTGGATCTTTCTGATGAGAGCGGTTGGAATCATCTCTATCTCTTTCCTGTAAGTGGGGGGGAGAAGATTGCTCTTACGTCTGGAGAGTGGGAGGTCACTACCATTCTAAAGATTGATGCCAAACGCGAGATCATCTATTATGCCTCAACCGAACACCATAGTACGGAGCGTCATGTTTATTCCGTCTCATATAAGACAGGGAAGAAAGCTGCTCTAGTTGATGATACTGTGCCCGCTTACTGGACAGCTTCGTTCTCCTCCGGCGGCTCCTACTATGTTCTGCAATACCGCGGCCCGGATGTTCCCTATCAGGAGTTGTATTCGATTAACTCTACTAAGCCTATCCGCGCTATAACTAGCAACGTCGACCTCTGGAATACCTTGCAAACCTACAATCTCCCCAACATTACCTACCATGAGCTTGATCATCCTTCTGGCGTGAAACTGAACGCGATGCTTCGCCTCCCACCCAACTTCGATCCGTCTAAGAAGTATCCAGTGTTGCTAATCCCCTACGGTGGGCCTGGCGCACAAGAAGTGTCGAAAGCGTTCAGCACTCTTAACTGGAAAGCGTACATTACCTCCGATTCCGACCTCGAGTACATCACGTACACCGTCGATAACCGCGGCACAGGCTATAAGGGTCGTGCATTCCGTGCCTCTGTAACATCTAATCTCGGAGACTTTGAGGCCCAAGACCAAATATGGGCCGCGAAAGAGCTCGCCAAGAATCCTTGGGTCGACAGTGACCACATCGGAATTTGGGGTTGGTCTTACGGGGGTTACCTAAGCTCGAAGGTCCTGGAAGTTGGGGATCCTATCATTTCTCTGGGACTTATCACCGCTCCAGTCTCTGATTGGCGCTTCTATGACTCCATCTACACAGAACGCTATATGAAGACACCCGAACTCAATCCAGAGGGCTACAATAAATCCCGTGTGCATGATAGCGCTGGATTCAAGAAGGTAGCTGGCGGTTTCTTGATCCAGCATGGCACTGGTGACGACAATGTGCACTTCCAAAATTCGGCTGCTTTGGTCGACTTCCTTGTTGGCGATAGAGTGACGCCGGAGAAGATGCAGGTGCAATGGTTCACAGATAGCGATCACAGTATTGTATATAATCAAGCAAGCAAATTCCTGTATAGGCAGTTGAGTAAGAAGGTTTTTGAGGAGAAGAATCGGGTGGCTGATTCGAAGGGCAATCATCAATGGAGCAAGAGAGGGAGTTCTGTCGTTGGAAAGCCCTTCAAAGCATAGGGATCCAAAGGTAGGATTATGTTTAATCGCACATGCGACGACGCTATAAGTCGAAAATAATTCATCGATTTTCAATCCTAAAACGGCTCTATTTGGTCGTGCTAAAGTCGCTTATCCTCAATATCACTGTTGCTATGCGACTACAGTTGACTTTTCATTCGCTTTCAGAATGCCTATACGGAAAGTATAACTTGCCCATATTCATCACGCTGACGTAGTTGCACTGTTGTTCCTACCTTTTACGATCAAAGCCCGGAGAGTGCTCATAAAACGGCCCCGCCGGCCTTAATATCTCCACCGCCATCCTCTTTGCCTTTGCTGAAGCACTCGTTCCCAATGGCCATATAATTCGCCAAACGCACCCGCTCTACTAATTCCAACACGTCTTGAAAGGTCTAAATTGAGCAACCCTCTTATGCAAAATCGTCCATAATGCGTCATCCCTCCCAGCAATGTTTCCTCCCCAACCGTTCACGATGTCCCAAACGTCGGGAGCATACAACCCTTTCCAATACTCGACATAGGCCCAAACTATACTTTAGGACAAACTAATTCCAATGCCACTGCTGCAGCCAATCGATCCCTGGTGCAGGACATGGCATCTGGAAGGTACCCTGAGCTTGTCAAGTAGCAACAGGGTGATAAGGGTCTTGTTCAATGCCGACCTAGTAAACCTTGCTTGGACGGGACCTGCTGCATTTCTGTACTCATACCACTCTTAGTGAGCATTAGTCCCACGCACTAATGCAAGCTTCAATACAACAAAAGTGGCTTCCAAAAGGTACTACTGTTAACCCGGCCCGCCTGTTAAATGTCCTTCAGACTGCCACGCCAAAGCCATATACGGCTTTGATTATCTTGATAGTAAGGAAGAAAAAAAAGCATTTTGAACATTTGCTATTCCTACTACGGATGGTGTGGCACTGGATCCATCTAGTGCAGCAATAAGAATGAAATATGGCTTAAAACGCCATTCCAGGACATCGGCGGATACGAAACCGTCCCTCCACCGTTCTGTCCAAAAGATAGCGGCAGCGCGTCAAAAGGGGGGGAAATACTAGGCATTAGTAGGGCTAGAACACGCATATTCGCCAATGCAACTGTATTTATTCGGAGCAAATCAAGTATGAAGGTTTCATGCGTTTGTACTAGGCCTTCACATCGATCGACACAAAGACGTTTGGACTCGCTCCAGTGAATTTTTCGGATCTCTATAACTTCTCCAATGCATTGAAGGAGCCCAATCTAGACACCTAGCTAGTTGTTAGAGGTTGGGATTTCAGTGATTTTGGACCTACTCGCACCACGTGGTCCAATATGGCTACTTCGGGCAAAAACAACTAGAAATTCATTAAATTTGTCATTCCAATCCTTGAGAGATACAGTTTCCAAGGTCTGGATTTTCACTGGGAGTACCCGACTACCTCTCAGCGGGGAGGACGTGAAGGTGAGGACCCGGAGGGCTAAGCCAAACTAATCGAACAGCTGAGGAAAGAGTTTGGCACTGGATTTGAGTTCAACAGTATCCTGGCTCCAGGCTATTGTTTTTGTGTGAGAATCGGATGTTGAGGATATGGAGAAGCCTGTTGCTTGGTTCGGACTCATGGGATACGACCTTCACAGCGCTTGAGATAAGTACGTCGACGCTCTCGGCGCAAAGATTCGACCACAATCAGACCTACGCATCGTCCGAAAGGACCTTGTTCCACTTCAGTTTGCCAAACCAGATCCGAAGAAGATAAATCATGGTATCACATATGATGGTTGAGGCTATACAATGGATAAAAAGGATTGTATATATTGTGGGCTCAGCTTCTTCGGTCCTAGCTAATCATAGGAATGCTCCAATTTCCAGGTTTCATGTCAAACCATGAGATCCAGTGGCTAATTGCCGAGAAGAATCTGAAGCCTGAATAGATGAATAATGTGAGTATGAGGCAATCCACGTGAAACGACCAGTGGATTGGCTACGACAAGGAAGAAACAATCAAAATCAAGCTAGAACATGCAAATGAACGATGCACGAGGGGCACCATGATTTGATCTGATTATTACAACTCTGGAGGCGGTAGCGATGACCACCCAAATCTTGGAACAGATCCAGGGGCAATAACATTGGACATGTATGGCCTGAAGGCTGCTTCCCTCCGGGCATCTAGAGCACCGCTGATCCTAGCATTTAGTACACTCCGCCTTGCACCATCGTCTTGCCACCGTTAACAATTCTTTCAACGACAACTATCTCGTAGCTGCCTTTGATATCGACCCTACCCAGCGTTACTAGAGGGGAGACTTCAACGGTCACGGAAACTATACAAAGGATCAAGGAAGTGACTAAGGCTATAATAACTATCTTTGTCTTGACAGTTAAAGGTGGCTCTTTGGCAACCATTGCAAAATCAACTTGCAACCTGTGATAACGACAGAAATCTCTTTCTGACTCGTATCCGTCGAGACAACCGGCCATCGGTGCTACACCTTCCAGCCCGTCCCCAGCGTCTATCCGACATCTCTCACCCTTAACGTAGGTCTAAGGGCACCACTATTTCTGCTGTCGCGTTATCGAAAGTACGATACAACTTCACTGTCAAATCAGTCAACCCTCTTTGGATCCAACCAGTGCCGACGGTTTTCTTTCCACTTCCTACAGGCAATCGCCCATAACCTCCAGCCCAGACGGCCTCCACACCAATAACGCTATAGGCTCCATAGCCATCGGGCATTACCATGCCACCGTGCCCGGCCATGCTACCAGTTATTTTCTACATAGAAAGGCCAGCAGATGTCCCAAAGCCGGAATGTCCCACAGATCTGCCATGAATATCGTGCTACTCATAGCCGACTCTAATTCTTACACCAACATACTCGCCCACTCAGAAATGGCTGACTGGTGAGACACGTTAAAGAATCCTTACTAATATTAAGCTGCTAGTATAGAGGGTTATCTGAAACAGGCTAATTAGGTAGTAAAGGTAGTAATAGTACAGCCAGGACCTATAGAAAGGAGCTAGGAGCGGTTGCATGAGGCGCTTCAGTAGCGGCGGCAGTCTTCCTCTCCTTATTCTCTAGCTTCGGTCATCTATCTCTTAAGCAACTATATTAGAATTATAACGGTTAAGCATCTCTAGCTATCTAAATAAATAACTACGACAGGCTAAGGCATTACGTTAACGCGCCTGGACAGTGTTGCGCTCCTGCCACGTCTCAGCGAGCTTTACGTGAAGCGTCTGCATCTTGGCTAGGAAGCGCTTCAGGGCACCCTCGGTCAGGGTAAGATCGCAGGATGGGATTCGACTCAGCTCCTCCCCCGCATGCTGAAGAAAGGGCAGAATCCGAATATTAAGCATAGTTCGCGGACTAGCAGTTCAAGTAATAACGAGACATTTTAACAGGAAACTAATAGCAAGAATTAGAAGACCATTGTAACAATTACTGACTTTTTGGTATAGGAGAGGAAAGAAAGAAGAAATGACATGGCTGTACTCGCTGGTAGAGGCCCACCCCCCCTTTCTCCCCTTGAAATATATATAAGCCCCCGACCGCGGAACGGAAAACCCTAAGAAACGAAATAGTACTTTGGTACTAGCACCGGCGGTACGCTAGAAACTAGGCGAAAATACCGGAGAGCAGCGGATATTGTGCCAGGACAGACTAAGGACAACTATACATACAAAAGCTTCGGGACGAACCTAGGGGAAGGGGAGCAAATACTAAGAACAACCTCATGGGTTTAGAACTAGGTGAGTAGAGAGGGAAAGGTAGCCTCTGGTCCAGAAATTCAGCAATCAGACAGTAAGCAATGAGACTGAGGACTGGGGAGACGATTAGTTAGATAACAAGACCTGGCATAATATGCGTACGTGACCGTGAAGTAGTATCCTAGCGAGCTTAGAAACAGGGCAAGACGGGACAATGGAGGGCACCAGATGCCAGGTAGCGTTCTAGGAAGCTCGGCGAAAGGACATGTCAGGACAACAGGGCATGGCCCTAGGAACGGTTATCTATATAAGTTGATAGATTTCCTTAATTCATTAAGCTCTTCGTAGTTATTACAATAAACTTAGTTTTCCCCTCGAAAGGACAGACCATCCTAGTTTATCTCGATTCGTTTTTGTAAATTACCGGAGTAGATGAGCAGGAAAACTGCGTTGATTCATATCTATGGAGGAATAAGGCTATTTATACTGTCCGTTCTAGTATTACATGATATCAGGGCTAGCCCTTAATAGGGATCGTGCCATATATAACACCTTACAGGTTTGTCTCTCGTCCTCTCACTAAAGCTAAACCTAATTGCAAGAGAAGTCAGCATACTATGGCGGCCTTAGTTCGGCAAGAGCTCTTAGAGTTTAACAAAGCTGTACTGCGTTTTTTTAGGTCTTAGAGAGAGATTGCCTCGCTTTGCTCCGTAGTAACAGGACATTCCACAAAATTATCCCGACGAAGAATCCACTCCTCAAGCAAATGCTGGGCCTCGGCGGGCTTGTTTTCGTTAATCATGTGGCCTGCCCCTTTTACTCGGACAAAGTTCAACCGTCCAGCTCGGATGTAGTTGGCGTAAGAAGTAGCTTGACCTGGTAGTGATAGGGTGGGGTATGTTGACTCGGATTGGCTGGCACAACTTTCGAACCGTTTTTTCTTAGTCATTCCAAGACCAGGGTCGTTCTCGGTCCAGTCTAGTTTCTTAGCGACTTCTTTCACACCGGTCCAAGGGCACACTAGATCTTTATCACCCTGGAGCAGTGTTAGATATTGGGGGCGATTGAAAGAGAAGGACTTACTGCGTAGAGCATAACGTCAATCTCAGCGTTCAGGATTGTCATTAGTTCCGGAACGTAGCTTCGAGCATGGTCACCAGAGGCCTTGAATGCCTTAGGCATGCTATTGAACATGCTCCAAGTCTTTGTGGCGGGAACACCAAATTGAGTTAAAGTGGTGCCTTTATTCATGAACTTTTGAACTGGACCTTTCAAGAATTTGAACATGGCATTATTCTCTGCATCCGTCTTTGTAGCGTCGTACGGATTGAGCTTAAGCGTCCGTGCCCATGCGAAGCCCCGCGTAGGATAGCAAGTTGTGTCCGCAGTATTACAATTGGTTTCCACCTTCGCTCGTTTGCTGTGTCGGCAAATATCATTGGCAAGCCTACAATTCAAGTCCAACGTAGGCATAGCTTCGCACAATTTTGTAATATCTACTCCCACCGCTATCTGAGGATTAGTCCCGCAAAAGAGATCGAAGACACCTAACTCGTCACTGTCAATAGCGCCGTTGCCGATGAAGACGGATCTCAAGTTTAGTGACGCGGCCCGCCCTGTGTTGACGAGCTCAGCACCAATGGCGGGTATCCAGTGTCCCGCAAAGCTTTCCCCCCCGATGTGTAGCTCGCGACCCGCAAGCGTGATACTTAAATCGTTGCGCCTAAATATTGTATGCTTAATAATCCCATCGAGAAAAATTGCTGCGTCTCTTGCGGCCGCCATGCTATCTGTGATTTGCTGCCGCCCAAAGCTATATCCCACACCGGCGGGCTGCTCGAGGAAGACCCAATTAGAGTGGCCCATCATATGGTAAGCGTTATTTTTAAATTGTAGCGGGTCCGAACTGTGGTCGAATAACCGTGGACCCCATTGGTCCCATAGGCCGAAAAAAGAACTCACTCCCGGGCCTCCGTTGAGCCACATGACAACGGGGTTGTTGTCTGTGGCAGGAGGGTTGGTGTCACTCATTACAATCCAGAAGAACAAGCGGGTTAAGGCACGGCGTGTTGAGGCATGGATGGTAATATAACCGCAGAATTGTAAAAGTGTGCCGAAGTTATTGCCGGGATCGTTGATAGGGTTTAAGACCTCTCGTGTACAGATGGTGTTGTTGTCGCCGTCGTATGTGCTCTCGAAGCACTCTTCTTTCCCGACAGCATCAGGCTGGTTATATATCTCTTCTATGGTGAGACGCTGATTGGAGTCTTTATCTTCGTTGAAGAACGACGTTGTATCTTCGGGTTCCCCTCGGAAGTGTCGCTGTATTTCCTCGTCCGCTAGCCAATGTCCTTTTGGCACTTTTACCAGTGATGGTAACTCTCCAGGGTACCATGCGTCCACCATATCCACCTCCTCGGGGTCCCAAAGAGGTTTTTGGGCAGGCAACACAACTGCCCAGCCAGTGCATGCTAGCAAGACAAGGAGTAACAACTGTTTCATGTTCGTAAAGCTAATAAAAACATGAAGGCACAGGAAGAACAACCAAATTACCCTCACCATCGGTGAACATTATACGCAAAGGAAGAAGTTATGTGATTATGCAGGTATCCAGCGGCATGCCAAAACAAAATAGAAGGGTCAATGCTAAGGTGTGGTGATTGTATCCCATCAGCTACCAGCATCCTACCCGGTCTAGCCGTCTCACCGATTTTACGGCCGAACATCATGGGGTAGGACATGGGGTAGAGTTGTATTCACTTGGCTGGCGTCTAAGTAGAGCTGAACAGTTCACACTTGGATATTTGACGCCCAAGACCGCCAAGTCATGAACAGCTCATCATATGCAGGAGAGTTCAGCTGTCCCCTGCAATGGTGATTGGCTGATTCGGACCCTGCGTTCGCCTCTCATTGGCCCTTGCTACTATTGTACTCGGTGCTAGTTCGCTTGCAAGTGGCACCTCCGCATCGGGCATTGACGCGGGGCACAGAGATAACTAAGTTATGATTGTGTACGTTATTGGTGGGCGTTGTCGTATTATTGCCTCCTCTCCTCTTCCCCAATTTAGGATGAGATTGGGGGAGATGGAGTATACGCGATCGCGACCTTAGTATATTCAAGTATGATTTTGACATCTCTTGGCATAAGCAGCCATGATTTCAACCTATTAGCTTTAAGCATAGCGTGATAAAGATGCAGACCTAAAATTTACCAAGCCAGCGGGGCAGACCGATAGAAAATCACAAGATGACAAAGCATAAGTGGTTGTATACTACTAGGTAATGGTATTGACACGCTATTACGGCTGTATAGACTGACACCAAATCATAGGATCAATCTTCCACCTCTCTCTTTAGCACAAAATACTTCTCCGGATCGATCAAACTCACTACCTGTAACCCATCCTGATCGACCTGATACCGTTCCCACATATCAATTCGAGCGAACCCAAGTTCGTCCCTATCGCGTTGCCCCTGAATGGTGAAGTACTTCTTGACGAGCGACTCGGGCACTTCAATATCGGTTAGCGTGAAGCTCGCCTCGACCGTTTTGTCGTCGTTCATCTTCATGACTGGGTACACCGCCGCGCTGCGCGGTACTATCCGCACCTCTAGGAAGCGATCAGTGCGGTTGATGAACGGCACGAAGCGCTGGTTGTCTAGTAGGCGCGCGCGGCCACGCCAAGTCTTGGTCATGAGAGCGTCGGTCTTGGTTGCGACACTATTATCGGGCGCGTTGGGAATGCGAATAAGTATCTCGCGCAACATCTGATTGTTGCGCGTGTCCGTGCGGTTGATACCCTTACGGATGGAGAAAATGAGATATGCAGCGAAGATCAGTGAGGAAGTAGATTAGCGCATAGAGGAGGCAGCTTACCGAGGAGGTATTTGCCTTTTGTCGGGACGTAGTCGCCGGCATCGTAGGCGCCGTTAAGCCTGGGTCGGAGGCCCTTCTGATGCACAAAAACATCCATTGTGAAGCATTTCTTTGGCATCATATTCAGCGGGATACTCCCAGTGCTTGAAGGGATGGTGGGATGGTGTATAGTGATTACTTTGGCAGCTTTGCCGGGTATATCATCTGGTACCGGAATAATGGGAACGGAATCGTTTGCGAAAGGCGGTTGAACGAGTGTGGTTTCACCAATAGTTTTCGATTTCTCAGGAGTCGGTTTGTCCGGGGATGGAGGAGTCTTGTTGCCTGCTTTGATGTACAACTGTCGCACTCTTTGTTCTTTGTTTGTGCTTGTGCTACCCGGGTAAATAGTAAAGTAGTACGCAGGATCATTCAATTCCAGAGCTAGTTCGGCAGAGTTTGGCACGTAGTCCATGTATGCGTACTCGTTAATCCCCTCATCTTGAATGCCAGCATTTATCACAGACGCTAGCTCCGACGTCTTCAAAACTCGAGTTGCCTCATCGATCTTGCTCGCTGCATCCCTTTCCGGCTTATCGCTGATGTTCGAATGGTCCCATATTGGCCATTCGCCGGGCCTCGACTCTTCACCGGTGTATAGATGACGTAGCCTAAATTCGAATTTGTCGTCATTTAAGTTATAAGAGTGGCCGAAGCTAAAGCGTTGCTGATGTGGCGGCTGCGAGAGAACAATACCGCCACGGTCAGGATGTTCATCATTGTAGCCCGCTAATTCCTCGGGCGGGCGGTCGAGCAGACATATCAAAGAATGATCATCCGGGCGGATCCATTGGCACACTGAAGCTCTTTGCTCTTTCGAGTCTCCAGAGGTGTTCCAGTTCACCTTACAAGGTCAGCAAAAAAACGTTAATTGCGTAATGTACTTGCCGTGATTCTCAAGTCGGGCATTACTTTAACGATTTGACTCCGGAGGATGAAACCAAAGCAAGGAATTTGTGGCTTGATAGCGGTTTCTGGAACAGTTGTTGAGAGGTATACATTGTATAACGCTTTGATGGCGTTTTTAATCTGGTCATCGTCGTTCTCGAGGTGATTCCCCACGCTCAGAGCACCATCAATCAAGCAATCCATCCAGGCATCATCAATATGAAAGAAGCGAATGCTCTCTTCGGGGATGAAACTAGGGTCTGGGAACAGAATGTGTGCCGGGATGTCAGCTAGGTACAACTTGTCAGTAATCCATTTGTGAATTGCCGCCCAATCTGTACTATTCTCCCCTAGAGTATTAAATTCATTGAACACTTCATCTCCAGCCTGCGCCGCAAATGTGACCTCTTTCTTGACCGCCATAGACATTGCTACGGCGATATCTGGCATGTCGAGCTGCGTGTCCAGCAATCGGTCGTGCGGCGGCACTACTCTCATTGGCGGCGCGACCTTATCGTCCAGTAGCCCGTTCATCTGCTTCACACCCTGCAATAACTGCTTTAGCACATCGATTTTGGATACAAGCCGGTTGACCTGCGAGCGTGCTAGTGACGCACTCGTGTTATGGATCGTGCTTCGGAAGCGCAGCAGTGATGAGCTGAAGGCCGTATCGGAGATGGCGAGCGTCTTGCCATGATTCCATGCTGCTGCATAAGAAAGGTCCACAATTCCTGTCGTTTTATCAAGAATTTCAAAAGCCTGGGAAGTTGTTGAGGACGACGGCCAGTCCTTTGCCGGCACTGCGGGGACTTTGACGGGGGTGAGCGGACCACGATTGAAAGCTGCGGTCACTTCTCCGGTCTCACTACGCCAGCGTGCGATACTGTAGCCAAGCTTCAGTCGAGACGCTAAGAGCTTGCTCTCTTTGTTCTCTGAACTGGCGAGTGCTGTCAGGAGGTCGTCCTTCGGCCGAAGCATCTGCATATTGCCGGGTTTGGGCGTGAGGGGAAGGTCTGGCTGATTCTCATCGATTGTGTGTGGAATATTGCCCACAATGGCCATCATGCTGTCGATGAAGTTGACTGGGTTTGGGGGAAGTGCCGTGTACGTCCACGAGTAGAGCGAAATTAGTCCAATTCTTTCGTTCTTCACACTTTGCGGCCTTGATTCCCAGTCCTGAAAATGATCCATCAAGGTGGAATGAACATGTTCTATTGACACAAGATGAACTATCTGAGTTGCCGGTTGTTCTATTTTGTAAGAACCAGTCCTGGCCGAGATAATAATGCTGAACAGGCCATTTTCTTCTACACTAGCATTAGGAAAGCCAACGGTGTTGATGTTACGCACGTGAGCTAGATATTTGTTCGACTCGACGTCCTTGCACAGCTTGTAGAAGGTGTCCTTGGTAGGGTAGATGACCGACGCTGACTCCTTGGAGCGCTTGCCTGTTTTGATCTCTTCGAATCCAGGTTCATCGTCCTCGTACGCCTTCTCAAAGTCAATACGGTTGTTCGGCTTGATCTTGAGATAATCCCTTGCCATCATCGAGAATGCACCACTAGCAGGCTGCTGCCTGATGTCGGGGCTTGGTTCAACATCTATATTGGCAAATTCTGGCACTCCGAGGTCACGGGCCTGTTCTGCGTTTTCGAGCTTGAGCTCGGCGCTATCGAAGACGAGGAGCCGCAGCCACGGCACGATGGAGCGATAGACCATTTCCTCGCGGTCCTGGGTGACGTTATTGTCCTTGTCGATGGTTTCCCCTTCCTTATTTCTATCTGGATCGCGTAGACGGGCAGTGTCTAGCGGGCTCTCCTTACCGCCGGCGAAGGCGCGGTCGGCATCCCGCTCCCACGGCAGATGCGGGTCATTGATGACGATATGGGGCAGGATGCGCCCTTCATCCTGATGCCCCTCTGGCGGGTAGAAGCTGTTCACCAGCTTCGGATCCAAGCTGAACTGCGGTGCCATAACCTCGAAAATCTGCGGCTCGGCTGGCGTGTCGGCTGGCAGAGTGGGTTTGCCCTTCCAGTTGCCGATGCGCAGACTCTGTCTGCCGCCGCCCTTGCGCGCGTCGATAAACTGTTCCGCGATGATGGCGTAGTTGCCAGCTGTTAGGCCAGGCTTGTAGTAGGAGAAGAGTTGCATATTGCCCGGCGCAATGGGCGGGCGCGGTGGCTCGTCGCCATGGACAATGCGCTTCTCTAGATTACGCTGGGTAAGAAAGCGAGGCCCATAAGGGTTCGCTCTAGTCTCCTTGACGATCATGGTGGGGCCTAATTGTGATGATATCGTTCGTTCTCTTGCGACAACGGACGATGTAGTTGCTACATTATTGTAGAGTCTTGGAGGGTCAAGCGTGGAGGTCAGCCACCGTCCACTTTTGTTGCCTATGCCCGCCCGTAATTTTCAACATGTCGAAAGCACAGTAGTCAATGCTCGTTACCGTTCGTCATTACTGCCAAGGACGCCTGCTGCCAAGGAGTCTAGCAGAGACACATCCTGGTTCCATCTTGGCTTGCTGGAGTTCGTTTCAGCTCTTGGTATAGACGAACTCGGGTCCTGGAATGATCGAAATTTCCTACATCCTAGACTGCCTTCACAGTCCTGCGTATTCTGTCAGCTCGTCTTTTTTTTTTTTTGGGGGCTGACACAGGCTTCGCCGACAGCATTGACTTCTTGCCTTAGAGAGAGTGTGTCTTAGTGTCACTAGTTATCTGCTGTCAACACCAGCTGTCGACATTTCTCTCTACGTTACCTCTAACCTAGATGCTCATTTCCTCTCAGCCCTCCCACCTCTTGAAATCCCGTCAATTGACCACCTTTGGAGCTCCCCAGGATTAGGCAACGTACCCTTCCCTTGCAGCATGGCCTCCAGAGGACTCGGCCTCGTCGCCGCCGCACTGCCCATGATCTTCGGCGCCCTCAGTCTTGCCTTCGTCGTCACCTCGTTTGTGTCGGACGACTGGGTGCGTCAGTCGTACTTCTCGCCGGCCCTACAACCTCTCGACTGGAACGATCCGCTCTTCACTTTGCACCGAAGCCCTTTCGTCGTGTGCGGCGCAACCGCGAGCAGGCCCGACTCCAACACAGCCCAGTATGACGTCTCTTGCGTGCGCTACAAGGTCGCCGGGCACGGCCAGACGGCGTGCCAGACGCCCAACGAGACGAACGATTACACGTCCATCACGGGCGACTGGCGTATGTGCCAACAGATCCACTTCTCGGGCAACTTAGTGCTTGCGTCGTTGGTGTTTGTGTGCGTCGCCTTCACCTCTGTGTTCGCCCTGGGCAGCCTCTTTGTAATTAAGGCTCTGCGTGGGCACGGCAATCACAACGATGCCCGTCAGCATCACAACCAGCACGAGGAATCCGATTCGCCCGCGGCCTTCTCCAAGCGTGGCTGCCATTGGCACCGCGCATTCAACGGCGGCCAGAACGGGCCGGCGCACGGCACCGCTACCAAGATAGCTACGTACTGGACCGTCACAACGCTGTCGGTTGCGGCGCTTTGCGCCTTTCTGTCCCAGTTCTATGGCATCCTCGGACTGGTGCAGAGCCAGCCGGACAATGGCATCTGGGCGAGCTTGTCGCTAGGCGCTGTGCAGGACCAGCAGACGGGCGATCTGAGCCATGCGCCTTGGGTCCAGGGCCAGGTGCTCACCGTGTACTTATCATTGGCCTGGTTCTTCGGTGCCTTGACGTGCGGATTCATTGCGGCGAGCTGGACCGCGCAGTTTAGAAATTGATGGTCGGGACTTGATTTGTGAGAGCAAGTGTAGGGACGAATGGTTACTAAGCTTGAGTTTAGAATCTATAGCTTAGGAACATGTGATAAAGTAATGCATTAAAAAATAGTTAATTTAATACACGAGAGCATGAAGTCATCGTTTTCCTCCATAAATTCGGAATCTAATATTCATAAGCACGAAGTCGACCATTTTTGATGGCGGGCTCGGTATATTGAGTTGGCTATGACTATTTGTACGCACTACCCGCACATACGTGACTCTAAGTACGCTACCATGACCGACTACTGCGCACGTCTGTCTTACTACACAGTGCCTAGGTGTCCCGTACACTCTTACCAGTGCAAGTTCTTTAGCAATCCTAATTCACGATCGCGGCGTTCGATAAGATAGGTCCCTAGAGAAAAAAAAATTACCTCATCACCACGTGTAGATATCGCTACGGTCCGTCGTTCCCGACGATATCACTCGTCAACAAAGGTCGCGCCAGCTGCAAATAGCCCTCGACATAAGTGTACGGCGCGAAATCCTTCCTAATCCGCGTATCCTCCTGCACAACGCCCATTTCGTTGTACCTTGTGTCATGCGCATCCGTCGGCATCGCCCCGGGCACATCATACGGCTGCAACCAACGCCAGAGCCCCTTCTTGCCGGACACGGGCAAGCGAATAGTCGGGAAAGCCGGTGACTCCTTGCCCGCACCATCCGGGAGCGGCGTTGTCCACGAGTCTGGGTCGACCTTGCGCTCTTCGTCGTACCACGCCGGCACATCGACGCTAATGAGCGACGGGCCGAGCCGGAAGAAGGCCGTCATGCGGCTCATAGCCTGTTGAATGGTCCATGCTGGCAACGAGAGGCCAGTAATGGGCAGAATGGGACTATAGGCATGAATGGGCGTGTACGGGTCCACGATCATGGTGAGGATCCTATACTGCGCTGCGCGAGCCTCGCGGTACGATGAGAAGGCGCGGCCGCTAGGGTTGCTAGTAGACACGTTCAACGAGACAGGATCGATGTAGTGTGGCGATAGTTTTATGAAGTTTTCTGGTATTAGCTGGAAGAACTCATCGTTGTCCGGGTCAGCCGAGTAGGAGTAGATTTTGTTCCAGTTCGTGCTGCCATCAGCTGTGTTGTCCGTCTCGAAGTAGCCGACCATGCCATCGAATGGTCGCTCCGAATCGCCGATCTTGACTGGGAATTGGTATTCGCAGAGCTCGATTTGCTCGTCTTCCGGCCTTTTTCCCAGTGTGTTGT
The DNA here is from genome assembly GCA_010094045.1 of Lojkania enalia. Classification (NCBI taxonomy): domain Eukaryota; kingdom Fungi; phylum Ascomycota; class Dothideomycetes; order Pleosporales; genus Lojkania; species Lojkania enalia. The sequence continues at coordinate 53,539 of ML986817.1, forward strand.
GTGCGTGCAGTGCAGGAATAGATAGCTCAAGCGAGAAGCCGACGTTGACTAGGGCAAGCGGCTTGCCCACGAGCGCGTTTGCATACCCAGCGTACTCCGCTGGCGCGAACGGCATCGCCTTAATGGCGTTATTGATCATGTATACGAACGACTTTAGGAACGTGCCTTGGTTAGCCACATCGATGACTTTCTTAATCAAGCCATCCAGTTGTGAAGGAACGTCGGTCTCCGCAGGGGTGGTCGGCGGGTCAAATGGAAGCCATTTGGAACCGAGCACGGCGTTATTTGGCCCACCTATACGAATTTCACGGTAGAAGCGCCCATCCGGGCGGAAGAATTGCATTCCAGAATCTTGGTAGTTGATGACGATCCAACCAAAGATTGGGGACTCGGGCTTGTCATTTTCTGTCTCGCTCCAGAACGGAAATGAGGATCCTGGAGGCGACGGATTAAGGAAACTAGCATTCAGGCGAGCGTTTTGATTGATTGCTGGAGCCAGCTGCATGAATCGGCAAAGGGGCCAATCGCCATGCTCTGCTGGCGTGTCTTCCGGATACACGGTGTTGAGCTTGTTGTCGATGATGTCTGGAATGACGAAGTCACTCATGCATGGATGTATGCTTTCTGGGACAGCTGGTGGGTTCTTTAACTTTGGTTTGGGCGCCGGGAGTGCTACCGCTTGGCCAAATTTGTCGATGATGTTCAACTAAACATGATTAGCAGGTGCTCGGTCGTGGAAATTGAGTACCAACCTTCGTGATCATGAGTTGTCCATGTGTCACGCCTTTGAATGGATGTTGAGGATAAGTCTCGGCAGGGAAATTGAGCAAATTTCCATAGGGTGTTAGATTACTGGAGGATTTTAGCATTAGTTCACACCTGAAAATTTTCCATATACCTTCTCGAGTCAATCAACTTTAGCGTATTCTCCGTAAATCCAATATCGGTCTGAACCGCTGGAAGGAGTGGAACATTGGTTTTCCCGGGTAGGTTGACGGTGGGCTTAACATGTGTCCCCATTACACGTGTGGTGAGGTGCTCTTGAAGGCCTGACAGAGGACAAGACATGAACGTTAACTTCTCAATGCCGTCCAGGAGTTTTTTCTTATCTTCATCAGTTTTTATTGGCGAATTCGGGTCATTGCTATCAAGTACGGCCTTGACGGCGGTCGTTAGAGAGAAGATTGGTTGCGGCAGGATGAGGGTCCGGCCGGTGACGTACCGGAAATCCTTCTGGTTCTGTGTGTTTTCGGACAACAATTCAGGGATGCCGTATCGGACATGCGAGGTTGGGAGACCCACGGGGCTAGGACGAATTCCAACCGTCCACTTTGACTTGTCAATGTGGTAATACAGCGCCTCCCACTCAAGAAACATTGGTTCGAATGGGTTCTTTGTGCCCCAGTGCTGGAAACCTCTAGATGGCATTGGAGATTTTGGTAGGTTTTGCCCTGACGTTGTTATGCATCCCTTGAGAATCTTGAGCGCTATGTTATTCAATCTGCTGGGAAACGGGCTTGGCTTGCCCATGAACACAGTTTGCTCGACCCCATCTATTGATTGGGGAAAGAAACTTTCTATTCGAATTGGTAACTCGTCCAAGAAATCCTTGGGCCAACCGGAGTCCATACCGGCAATACAGACCGTTGGTTCTTTGCGCATGAAGAACGGGTCCTCCGCAATCCGCTTGAAAGATTGATTATCCAGAGCAGCAGTCAGAACAGGCCTGATGCCGCCAGATTTGCTCTCAATATCACGTATTTGCCTGTCCAAATCCTCCACACGAGCTCTATATTCGTCCTGGATGTGATCGCGGATATTGCTCTTGTCGCTAACATACTTCCACCACTCGGCAAATAAATCCCAGCGCAGCTGCTGCAACTTCCGCTCGTAGGCGTCAAATCGGGCCTGTTTTTCGTTTAGATTAAGGAGATCATCAAATTGCTCCTTGGAAGGTGCCTTTGGCGGTTTGCCCGGGGCCGACTTCTCGGCATATTCCCAGCGGAATCCAGACGAAGTCGATTTGCCGTACAGCGCATCGTAGAGATTGATATCCTGCGCTTTTGCCCGCTCATCGAATGAGTCGTTGGCCGCGTACAGCAGATCACCCAGGTTGAGCACCATCTCCGCTATCTCGTCGGCGTCCATGTCGCCGAATACTTGTTCAATCTCGGAGTTGCCCTTGTGAGCGCGCAGGAAGGTTATGACGCCATCTAGCGGCGTCACACCGGCCGAAATTGGTTCCATGGTGAAGTCAGGCCCGAATTTAGCTGCAACTTCGGCGGCCTTGCTGGGTGGCGCGGTACCCCATTTGAAGGGGACGGAGTAGATGGCGCCGTGGAGAACTGAGCGGGTACCCTGTTCTGAATAGAGCATACTTTCAATTTTCGCCTTCTCTTCTTCAGAGGCCCCTTCTGGTGGTGTAAGAGAGAGCTTGAGATTTTTTAAGGTTGTTCGAAACTGGAGCGGCGTAGATGGCGCTAGAAGATCGCTCCTTGAGAGGGAGTTCCAACCGATGACAAAATAATCGGCATTGGCTTCGGTTAGATACTTGACTGAACCATCTAAGCCGCGATATTTGAAGGCATCGACAATCGAAAAGACACTTCCGTTGTGTGGGGTATAATCGGGGAAGACAGGATTAGATGACCCCAGAACAGTCAATGTCATAAAGTCATCCTCTCCTTCAATACCGCGCTCTTCCTCGCTCCACGATGCTTCATCTTCGGGCCAGCCAGAATACTCGTTTCGTTTCCCAAGACATAATTCTGCTTGTTGTTCTAGAACTGTCCGCCAGTCCGGGTCGTTTGGGTCGATATTCCCCCGAATGAAGGGACTAACTTCAACCTCAATATCAACCGTATCGGGGATATCTTGAATCCGGCGAACCCTATTTGACTCGACAATCCACGTTTGAAATTGTGGCAATGTCTTCCCATCCTCGCTCACTTGATGATTCAACCGCCTAGCGACGAGCCACCGGTTTGGCACTGAGGGAAACTGTGGCGTTGACAGATCGTCCTCCTGCGTGTCGGAGCGCTCGCCGTGTGATTTCCCTTGATTTTCCTGGGCCTGGGCAGCGCGGTACATTCGTGGCAGGGTCCAGTGCAAGTAGATGCCCAGGCGGTTGCGACGATACTTGGGCGGGTTGGCGTCCCATACGTCGGCGCCGATATCTGTGATGCGCGGGTTGAGTTTGGCCGGTGCCGTGTTGTGGAAGTCTACATGATCGACGAGGTCGTGCTGCATCAGGGCCTCATCAAGCCGTAGGCCCATATAGTTTGGTTGTGCGATTATGCCGATGCGGGAGGGCCCTAGGTCGTTGGCGCATTCGGGTGTTAAGACGAACGCCGACAAGTTAACGGGGATAGCGACGTTTTCTATCTGGACTGCCATAGTTGCGAGATATGCTATAGCCACAATCACTGAGGACTAAAAGATAAATTGAGTCTTCGATGCCCCAGTGCTGGAAGCCTCCTGCTAGGCTCGAAAACTTGGATAGAGTCCTTCTGTCGGATGGAAGTCTTGACGGGATTGGCACAGCAAACTGTTGCTAGGACCTTTTAGATAGCCTTCTCGCTGCCCTCACAAAGCACAACTTTCCAACGTCGCTAGGCGATAGTACGGTAGGCTAGCGATGGCGCTTCAAGGCGTTCCCCAGAACGGTGGGGTGCCATCGGTGTCGAGCGACCTTGGAGCAGAGCTCCCTGTGACCAGATAAACAACCCGACGGCAACACATAGCACACGGTTGTCCAGCCAGTCCTTCTGGCGCTGATCCCTAGACTCGCTCATTGCATATGCATATGCAAGGTCATGTCTAGCTCGGGTGGGGTGGGGTATTAGTGCGGATTAGCGGTCGGGGCGGGGCATTGCATCGCGTGGATGGACGGACCAGAGCTGCACCTTTGTCGAGAGCTGAGGTTGAATGCTTGCGCCCAAGGTCTTGTAATCGTATTATTCGTCCAGTTTTCTTTCAGCTCGCTGACAAGATTCCAATAAAAGTGCCAAATTTCTTAGTACCTAATAATGCCAACGATAATAACGTTCGGCTGCCAAACACCCCGTCACGAGGCCTATAATCACGGCTGGCGTCGAAATGAAGCATGCCACTACTCGGCTCCACAAGGGCCAATAATGCGTAAGTGGAATCCCTAGCCGCAGACGTTGTATTGATGACGAATTCGGCTTGCTAAAGACGCGGGTCGAAAAGACGTCCATTACTGCATGCTAAGCTGTCCTTGACGGTCGAAAGTCCCCGTCGCTGCCAGACTCCTGTACGAAGTTTAGGGATCCTCCCGGGAACTGTGGCTATGGGCGACAACGAAGCTCCAGAAATCCGCCTCTTCGGAGACGACAATAAGTTCGACCCCATCTGGGACGAGTTTATCCAACACGCTGTTAGTAAAGACCTCATCAGCGACCTCGAAGTTGGGTCCGATGGATCTGTGGCATGCTCCACTCCGCAGTTCTTTAACTGCACGTTTTCTTCAGAAAAGGTTTTGCGAGAGTTTGAGCTGCGCCCTGAAGGAAATTTCACTGATGGGAACTCGCTGATCATGGGATTGAATGTTCCAGGCGGCAGCAATATTACCACTATTCGGCTCCTGGATGCTTTTGGAGTGGACATAGCTAGACTTCCGCAGCCCCTTCGGACGATTGCTTCGATTCTGGAGAATGAGGTGGACGGAATCCTACCAACTTTCAGCATACACAACGCCACCACAGGGACTAAAAACGGCAGCTGGATCATAATCTTGGATGAGAGCGCTCTTGAGGTAAATTTCCCGGAACTATTATCATTTCAATTCTGACTTAGCGATTAGATTTCGACCGCTTTGTCACTAGAAGTGAACCCTTTCTCCTCCGGAGAAATCGATTTTGGTGCAGCAGCTCAGGCCCTCCAGGATCTCGTTGGCCTCAAAGTCGATCTGAGCAAGCTCAAGTTCTCTACCCAAAACCTGCCCCGGTTTCGACTCAAGCACAAGGCCGTTATTATTAAAAGCCTAGGTTCGCTATCGATTACCTCGCTATCTGAGGCCACGTTCGAGCTACCCGTCCCAGGTTTTATCATAAATCTGAAAGCCGGCAGCAATGGCTTGTTATCTGCTTCGCTCCTTAGTAATGGTGGGTCCATTGGGAGCATGTTAGAGATGCTAGTTGACCCCCCTGATCAATCTGATACTGAGCCTAAAGGCCAAGACGGCATCTTCTTGGACGACACTATAAATCTATGGAAGGTAATCGTTCAACTTCCCGGCGCATCCGAATTTTCTGGCTCGAACATCACCTACGATATTGGGTTCATCCTGACAATCCCGCTTCCCGGTTTAAACGTTAAAATCGCGCTAAGCTACAACTCTGATTTACGGACATTCACTGGTCATTTGTTGACCAAAGAGATGTTTTTGAGCAGGTTGAATCCAAATTTCAATGATCTAGAAGACCTTGGACCCGGAATGCTGGCCGACCTTGAAGATTTCTATGATATTAAAGATTCCCCACAACTGAGAGGGCTACCTGACAATGTGCCGACCAGATTAGCGAGAGCTGTTATCACATACACGAAGAGCTCTGCCGATATTCCCTATGAACTCTCCTTCTCAGCCGCTATGGCTTCTCAAGTAACACCATCCGGATCGAATGATGTGCCCTTCCCGTTTGCGTGGACCGGCATTACATTAAATTATCTCAGACAGGGAGGAGCTCAATCCGTCAACTCCTTGTTCTTGAGCTCTACATTCGAGCTTGACTCTCAATCAGGCAAGTTTCAAGCTGGCCACATGAATGTCGAATTTGCATACCAAGATGCCAACGGCATCAAGACATGGGCCTTGAACGGCAGCGCCAGATACATCCAGCTTGGGGCCATCATAGAGTTCTTCGATCCGAATCTTCAGAATGAGGTCGCTGAAGTCCTTGGAAAGTTGAGCATTGATCAGCTGGATGTTTCTTATACATATTCAGGCAATAAAGCGTCAAGCTTCTTATTCTCCGGTCTGGTATCTCTTGGAGATATCAATCTAATGCTCTATTACCAATACGCTACGAAGACAATACTCAACGACACAAATGGTAAAACGGCAGCAGATCAAAAAATAGGGCAAAATCCTAACTTGAAACCACTAAGGAGCGGGGAAGTACTCGCAAACGCAGAATCAGCGTGGCGCTTCGATGCATACTTGGATGCCGGTAGCTCGGGAAGCACCATCGGCACTATCGCAGATTCTATTTTAGATAATGCATCCGACAGCATACCCTCCTTCATTCGCAATATCCGGGTCGCCCCTGATGACCCAACAGCCCATCTCATCACTCTTCACGCCGGGAAGTCATCTAAGACGGGTCCATCCGAGACAGTCGAACACATCGTGTTCCTTTTGAAGGTGGAAATCCTCGACGTCGAGTTCACATTTGAGCAAGTCTCAAAATCGAGAAAAGTTATTCCAGGCTCGATAACTAAGCGGCTGCTCAGAGTCAGCGCCGGCAAACTGCCATTGCTCAGAGAATTGCCCGTTGTGAAGGAACTTCCGCAGCCGTGGCAGAAGCTACAGTATATGTGGTCTCCAGAGGCAGGATTGACCCGCGATGAGGTTGCCCTCATAAATGAGAAACTGCAGATCGAGGCACCAGATAATAAGCTTTATTTCAAGCCAGCAACACGAGACGCAATGAATCCAACCGTGGGAATCGATCCAGTCGTCCTGGTTGAAGGGCATCACTTTATTGTGGTCGCTAATGACAAAGCCATTTTGGATCACATCTTCAAACCAGATGTGAATAAGAATACGCCCAACAAGAATGACGAGAAACCCGAGAACGCTTCACTGGCAGCTTCAATAGTTTCTAGTAATGCTGAGTTAACGGATGAAGAAACGCCGCCGTCAAAGGGTGCACTGAAGAAGACCAGCCAATTCCTCGACATCAGCGGTGTCTCTCTGCAGTTTAAGAAAGGCAGTCTGTGGATTTTTGTTGACGCCACTGTCAGGCTGGGACCAATTGAGTTCTCCCTAATTGACTTCGGAATTGGATTCGATATTTCCGACCTGGAGATTAATAAGTTAAATGATGTATTGGGCCGCATTCAATTCCAACTTGCTGGAATGGAAGTCTTGTTTAATAAGCCCCCTATTCTCATATCGGGCGCTTTCTACCACAATGTCGTTGAGGCCGACGGCAAGAGAGTCGAATCATATCGTGGTGGCATTTCCCTTGGTATTCCTCCATACAAATTCATTGCTGTTGGTGAATACGCAGTTGTCCAAATCACAGTCCCCGAGAAAAAAGAATTCAAGAGTGTATTCATTTTTGCGAAACTCGATGGTCCCATTATTGACTTTGCGTTTGCGACTCTCCGCGGGTTGCGTGTTGGGTTTGGATACAACTCTATCATTCGATCCCCAGCATTGGAAGAATTATATATGTTCCCGCTCATTGCTAGCGATGCTGCAGGCGGAGCCGGGAGTAGCCCTATCGCTATCCTAGATGCAATGCGGGGCGGTAGTAATCCTTTCGTACAGCTCAAAGACGAAAGCTTCTGGCTCGCATTTGGCTTCAGTATCAGCTCTTTCAACATCATTACGGCCACGGCTTGCGCCGTCGTGTCTTTTAGCGACGCAGGCCCCATCTTTGCTATCTACGGCAGCTTAGTCTGTGCCTTCCCGCCTGAATCGCCGTCGCCACAAGCACGCCTCTTCTACATCGAAGTCCTGATGAGTGCTGAGCTCAATTTCGTCGAAGATTGCTTCAAAGTGCAGGCTGCCTTGGCGCCAACTTCATTCGTATACGTGCCATTCTGTCGCCTTGAAGGCGGCATGGCTCTGTACACGTTCTTCGGGCGGAACCCGCATGCTGGTGACTGGGTCTTCACCGTTGGAGGGTATCATCGTGCATTTCAGGTCCCCGCACATTATCCCAGAGCCGCTAGATTGGCTGTAAATTTCAATATCGACATCATCCGCATCCGCGGGGAGTGCTACTTTGCAATCACCCCGAAGGCAGTCATGACTGGCGCTTTGATAAAGTGCGAACTCGAGATTGGACCCGTGTTCGCCTGGCTGGCAGCTGCGTTCGATGCGATGGTGCAATTTTCGCCACTACACTACTGGGTCTCGATGTCCGTGGAGGTCGGCGTGGAATGCGATATACCGTTGTTGTTCGCTACCATACATATTCGTATCCACGTCGGTGCCCGGCTAGAAATCGAAGGTCCAGAGTTTGGTGGAACAGCTTAGTGAGTTTAACTCCGTTTCAACGGGCATGCATACTGACAGTCCCCCAGCGTTGACTTCTGGTTCTTCTCATTCTCTTTTGACTTTGGCGCTAGACCGATTGGCCCACCACCTATTTCCCTTGACGAATTCTACGAACTGTGCGAGAAGGCCGGCCCACCAGACGATTCGCCTCAGGCCACGCCGCAAGATGGCTTTCACGCCCGTCTCAAATTCAGTATCGAAGATGGCGTCTTCAACATGCCGTCCAAGGACGAAAAGCCAGAGAAAGAACTGCAGCCACTCAAGGGTACCGGCGCTGGCTCTAAGTGGTACATCAAAGGCGGTAGCTTCCGCTTCCGCATTTCATCGGTGTTCGCGCTCACGGGGGCCTTCCTCGAGACGGAGGAGAGTGCGAAGCGCGACCAGGCCGGAAATACAATCCTTCTGGGTGAGCAGAAGACAGTAGACATGGATGCTGTGAACGAACCCAGTCTCGCCCCGTCGAAGCTCCATTCCCTACCGATGCAAGTACATGCGGAGCCCGAGAATATCCAGCCAGACGTCGCGCCTGCAAAGGACGGCATCACGTCGAAGCTGTGCATCGCCATCCAGGACATCGATGTCAAGGGCCGCACCATGGAAGGCTTCAAGCCGTCGTTCGTGTACAAACCTATGCCATTGACACTATGGGCTGACCCGAGGAATCCTCCCAACCGGCTGTCGAAGGAAAAGGGCACCGTGGATCTACCTATGTCTGTGGTGCTACAGGCGCCAGATCCGGTCCTAGCGACTTCGAAGATTCCTCAGTTCAATGCGACAGATATGGCCAAATTGTGTGCTGGTAAATATCTACTCTCCTGATTCGTCCCGTGCCGCTTCCTAATTGAATTCACTAGGCTCCAACAAAATCCCGGGCATTCCTCTTGTCGTTCAAGACACCCTCCTCCCTGACGAGGTCGAGGAAACCACACAAACAGCGACAGAAAAATGGGACACCATGGCCTCAAAGTGGCAGTCCAGTAGTGAGACAAACCTCGAGCTTGCTAACAATCTGACGCAGCTGTGCATGCAGGCACTTGGCTGGAACAAGCCGCCAGTTGATGTAGAGGAAAAAGCGGAAAAGGAGGGAATCGAGCCGTGGAAGCTACCTGTCGCCTTCCCAAGGAGGCTGGTCGCAGGTACTGACCGGGAGGAGTTTGGAGTTGAGGATGGGCTAGATAGTTTCTATCTAGAGTTGCCGAGGACGACAGTTGCGACGCTTTAGTCATTTTCCCATGAATGATGAATGATGATTTTGCGGTTTATGATTCTGGATATGGGTTACTATCGTCGTATTCAATATATTGATGGCCGCGCCGGTTCGGATCGAATCTTCATGGAAGTTGACCGCAGGTCAGACCCTATCACTGCGGCATACCGATTTATTCACGGCTTGTGATAAAATATGAGCAGGTACACTCATTTCTACACACCCTTGATTGCGAGTACCCCTCTGCAGGTAAATCGTGTTGCTATTTTGATTGAAATTCGATTAAAAGTAGCGGGCTCTACTATACTAAACGTACTAATATCGATTGTCTTTCTAAATTGTTACGCCGGGATTTACGCGAGATATAATGCCTAAGAGCGATTACGTGCCTACCGGTACTTCTAGAGGGTTTGTAAAGGAAGTACGCTGGTAGTATATAAGAAGGATATTTAAATTGACTATAAAATGCTAAATAAGTAGGAGTTGTAAGGTTATTTAAAATACAATTTACTTTTACTATAAGTTGTACTTATAACGTACCTTATAAGCGAGCGGCCCATACAAGCGAGCGGTCCACCCCATCACCAAAACGCGACACCTGAGCTTTCAACGACAATGCAACGACGAAACAATAAGAATACAGCCCAAAACGAGAATCAAGTAAACTTAGCCCTCTCAGCTACTAAAAGAGGCCAAATAAATAGCGAAAGACGCGCTGCTTTAATATTTAATATAATTCAAACGACTGTATACTAATAATATACTAGAATCCGCTTACAGCGCGATTATAAGCCTAACTCGAAGAGACTAACAAAACCTAAAGAGGAGGTTATTATCTAATATATACTTAACCTAGATTTATAAGGATTTGCGCCTACCTTAGCTACTATATAAGATATAGCTAATAGCTTACTTGCTAAGTACGGTATAAACTAAATTAGTATATATTAGCCTAGGAACTTTATTAGACGTACTTTTAAGCTTAAAACACGCCTAAATTAGTCTTATAATTACTAGAAAGCTCTATACGAAGATTCTAAGATAATTAAAGGCTAGTTTAAGCTTATATAGTATATTAAGGAGAAGTATAGTATTATAGATAAGAATATATACAACTTTAATAAATCTAGCTTTTAAATAGGTATTATTTTATTATAACTAGTTATTATAGATATAGAGAAATATAATTAATTAAAGGTAATTTAATTAGATAATTATAAATAGATTTTAGTAATTTAGGAGATTAATACTACTAGCTAAACGCTTCTACCCTTTATTATTATTACTAGCTACTACTATCTCTCTACCTAGTATAAAGGCGATAATATACCTAAGAACTAGGCTATTATAGTTAGTAAGAATAGTTAGATAATAAATAAACTCGGTATTAAGTAGTTAAAGTACTTTTATAGGTATATAAAAGATTGTATAATAGGCGCGCGTTAACTACTAATCTTTAATAGCTATAATAGTTATAACTCGCTTAATTTCTAGAAACTTTATAAGGAATAGGGTATTATTCTACTCTATATACTAGCTTATTTATTACACCTATTATAACTACTAAATATAGACTACTTTTTACTATTAAAGCGTATATATAGAAATTAGATCTTAGTCTTAATATATAATTATATTAACTATATTATAAAACTTAAGTTCTTTCTAGCCTTTAAAACTACTTTTAATATATTAATTATAAAGGATAATATCTATATAAGTTTTTAAGGAGCTGGTTTAATCCTATTTAATTTAGAAGTAGTACTTTAAAAACTTAATATAAAGTTTTATATACTAATACTACTAGTATAAAATAATACCCTATAGAAAGTAAAAATACTAAGTAATATACGCGAGCTAGAAGCTTAATTAATATTAATTTGTAATTAAATTT
>ML986818.1:0-22309 GCA_010094045.1 Lojkania enalia
ATAGAAGTATAAGATATATAGTAAGTAAGTAAAGGCCGCTCACGCCTAAGAACTATAGATAAGGTATAGTATAGATAGATATCTATTATATAGAGGAGAAAAGGAGAAGGTAGAATTCTTCCCACCTTAGTTAAAAAACTAAGCAGCCCCTAAGGCAATAACTATACTAAGAAACCAGGCAGGAAAGCTATTAGAAAGGTTACTAGTATAGTACCTTTATATATAGTACTCTAAGCAGAGTTTAATAAAAAGAAGTTTAAAGTACTACTTAATAGTAGAGCTTTAGACACGTTTATATCAGCGTAATAGGTTTATAAGAACAATATAGAGTAGAGGGAAAAAGTAGTACCTTATATAATATACCTAGTAGATAATAAGCTAATAGACTATAATAGAGGAGTCGTATTAATAGAAACTAAGAAGTAAGCGTTTAACGTTATAGGATATACCGATATAAAGAGTATTAATATTATAAACCTAGGAAAATTTAATATATTACTAGGCATAGACTAGCTAGCTAAATATAATTCTAGAGTAGATTAGTAGTAAGGGATAGTTTATAGGCTATAGAGCCGATCTAAGACGGAACGGGTAGTAGGATAGTATAAGATAAGGCGTTCTTCGGGTCTACAGTTAATATAGAGAGTATTAGCAGCTATAATAGCGAGATATCTTAAGAAGATAAAATAGATGCTAGGTATTATCGTAGTTTAAAAAGTGTATAAGGAACTATAGAATAATAGTATACTCTAAGAAATCTAAAAGAATTACAGCAAATTTATAGGGCTATATAAAGAAGTAGAGAACGGAGGGTTACCTAAGTATAAGGAATATAACTATAAAATTATTATCGAGGATAAAAAGAAGCTGAAACCTAGTCTAATATATAACCTAAACTAAGAATAAAGAGAAGAACTTAAAAAGTATATCTAAAAGAATTTAGTAAGAGGGTATATATAACTAAGCTAAAGTAAAATAGTATTACTAATATTATTCGTACTTAAGAAAAACGGTAAACTAAAGTTGTATGTAGATTATAGATAGTTAAACAACGCAACTAAGAAAAATAGATACCTATTACCTAGGATAATAGAACTTATAAGTTAGTTATAAGGAGCTAAGTAGTTTATAAAGTTTAATATAAGAGAAGAATACTACTAAATTCAGATAAAGGAGGGCTATAAATAGAAAACAGTATTTAAAATAAGAGAAGGTTTCTTTAAATACCTAGTAATACTATTTAGACTTATAAATATACCAGTAACCTTCTAAGCAGTTATAAATAATATATTAAGAAAATACTTAGATATATTTATAATAGTATACCTAGATAATATTCTAGTCTATATAAATAGATTACTAAGAGAGTATAAAGAACATATTAGAAAAGTACTAGAGAAACTATAAGAGTATAAGTTACTTATAGCTCTAGAGAAATGCGAGTTTTATAAGATAGAAATAGGGTTCTTAGGGTTCTAGATATCTAGAGAAGGTATTAAGATAGAATAAGAAAAGGTTAAAGCGATACTAGAATAGCTAGTACCTACCTTAGTTAAATAAGTCTAATCTTTCCTAAGCTTTACGAATTTCTACAGGAAATTTATAAACGGGTACTCTAAAGTAGTAGTACCTTTAATAGAGGTTACTAAGAAAGAAAAAGGGTTTGAGTAGTAAAAAATGTAGTAAAAAGCCTTCGAGGAACTAAAAGCTTACTTTACCTTAGTATTAATACTAAGGATACTAGACCTAGAGAAGTAATTCCGAGTGGAAACTAATACTTTAGATAAAGTAATAGGCGCTTACTTAAGTTAGTAAGATAAAGACGGAAAGTAGAGGCTACAAGCCTACTTTTTAAAGAAAATAAAACTAGAAGAACTTAACTACGATGTATATAATAAGGAACTGTTAGTAATAGTTAAAGCGTTAAGGGAATAGTAAATATATTTAGTAGGAACTAAATACCTATTCGAAATCTAGACAGATTATAAAAACCTTATATATTTTACAATATTAGAGCTAGCTAGCTCTAATAAGGATTGGAAAACTGCGTCTATTAACTAGAAATGTGAAACATGTTATATATATATCCCTAGACCTGCTAAGAGGCTAACTATAAATAGCTTAGCTATAATACACCCCCCTAACTATAGTAAATAGTAAAGCTGCCTTCTAGTTAACTAGTTTAGGTACTTCTATAAGACCGAGCTGCTTTAAAAAAGGTAAAGTACTTCTACTTAAGTAGTACCTTTATAAGACTGTCTACTGGTATCTAGTTCGTCGGCTTCCAGCTAACCTATAACCTTCCTGCTTTAACTTCTTATCAAATCTATATCTAATAAGTATCTATATAACGTAGCCTAGTCTATAGTCTATCTACTACTTTAGTAGTAATACCTACTATCTGCTAATTGTTACAAAATAGCGTAGGGACTATTTCTATACTAAACCCTACGTAATTAAAGACCCTAGTCTACTATTATAGCTCGCTACCTGCTACGGATAGAGCTAGTAGCTTAACTTTAGTTGTTAACTTGGTGACTGAGTACTATATTATTGCTTTCTAATCGATAGGCAGGTTATAGAGCTTAAATAGGTAGCCCTACAAGCTGTAACGCGTCTCTTAATTATCCGCGAATACTATATCTAATACTTTATAGAATAGTAGCTTATACTCGTTACTAAGGTAGATTATATTTTCTTAATCTAGTCTAGATACTTATAAGCCTAGCCCTCTCGTACTAATTATATATCTCTAGACGTACTCTACTACTCGAATATAACTCTATTCTAGATTCTTAAGATAGGTTATTAGAGTTAAGTAAGCTTTTAAGATATCTAGGCGCGTATAAACTACTAGATATTCTAGAGATTTAACTAGCTACTAATAATATTTAGTTCTCTAATAGTTTAGCTCCTCTATATTTAATACTAGGTAGTTATCGACTAGAGGCACTATAAGATAGCTTCTCTACCCCTACTTTTACAGTCTATGCTTAGCTGCGATCTTATTAATAAACGAGTCTTAACTAAGCTAGATTCTACCTATATCCTAGTCTCGAACTATTCTAATTCCTAGGAACTACTAGAGTTATCTAAGTAAGCGTAGCTTATACTATAATTTTAAGCCTACTTTGAATTACTAATATATAGTAAGGTGGTCTAAGTAGACTAGAATAACTATATTATTAATATAGAAGAATACTATTAGGCTCTTACTTCTAAATAGATATAGGACCTTCTAGATTAGCTATAGTTCTAGTTTAAGCAGCGAGCTCTTAAGGTACTTATACTAGAGTAGAGGAGTATCTCTTAGGCTATAGAGAGCTTTCCTCATCTCTAGCAGCTTATCTAGCTTCTATATAAATCCTTCTAGTATATAGGCGTATATTAGTCTATCTAGTAGTATATTTAAGAAAGCGTTAGTAATATTGTATTAATAGGCGTATAGTCTAAAAGCTGCTACTAGAGTAACTAGGAATCAGAATACTCGTACTGCTAGAGTAGCTATATATATATCTCCCCAGTCCTACTATAGATCTTCTCTAATAACTAGCCTAGCTTTAAACTTATATAGATATCTATCCTCATTAAATTTGTATACAAATACCTATATTAGTAGTAGAAGCTCGATCTCTAGCTATATACTAGCTCTAGTCTCTATTATATAAACTAGACAGCCCTTACTGCAGCAGCTCTAAAGCTCTACTATTACTGCTTTCTTAAATTTAATTCTAAATAGATACCTCTTAAACTACTTCTATTACTTTAGTAGAAGTAGTAGCTAATCTCTATATAGACTAATCCTGGGCTAATTAGCTAGTATATTACTACTTATCTTCTACTATAATACTTCTATAAACGCTATATAGTATATATAGGGTATTCTACAAGTTCTAGTCTCTATAATATTTCTAGTATTAAGCTAACTACTAATTTCGTCGCGTCTGTTTGCATTATTTAATTATTAGTCTAGAGCCTCTACTTCTAGCTTAATCTAATACTAGCCTTTAGAGAGGCTAGTTATTACCTCTAGATACTCGTCGTGATCGTCTTAACTATATAGTTCTAGAGTATCTTCTAGCGTTATAATGCCGCTAACCGCTAGATGCTCTACTCTAGCCGGCTTACTTAATTATTACTAACCTAGCTCCTACTTAAGCTGCTACTTAATCTACTACTCGAGCTTATTATCTAACGTCTCCTTGCGCGATTGAGAAGTTGATTAATCTAGCATCTATTTAAGCTCTATATTATTCAGCTTACAGCTCTCCTTAATATTAAGTACTACAGCTGCTAGACGCAGCGTCTACTTGTCTAGAAAGATAAGATCTTTATACGATTCTGCAGGTAGTAGGATAATATCTCTAGTCTTAATAACTCTATCTAGCTCTAACATCTAGATGCGATAGATATTTATAGAGTTATATTCTATAAAACGTCCGATCAGCGTATAAGATTATAGCTTCTCTTTCTAATATAGGTAATAATTTAGGATATATGCTTTAGCTTCTAGTACGCTAAGATAAGCTACTAACGGTCTAGTTCCGCGTATTACCTTATATAGGGTGTACTAGTTTAGAGCTTCGGTCGGCGTGCGATTAAGGAGATAGACTACTAAGAGCAGGTACTCGTTTAATACCTCTATTAGTAGCCCTGCGTCTATCCTTATAACTCTTTCCTATACGACTAGCGACTGCCCTACTCTCTCTATTAGACTATTCTACTCCTTAGTATACTCTACTTATAGTTCTACTAAGATTCCTAGGTCCTTAAAGATATTAAGTATCTTAGAATATCCGCGCTTACTATTAAGTCTAATAGCTTTAACCTATATATTAAACTAAACTTTAAGCTTAACTAACAATCTCTACACTATATATTATAGCGTTATTATATTCTTATTTAGTAGGTAGTAGGTCTTATACTATCTACTATACTAGTAGACTATATAGAACATCTAGAAATCTCTATTATAGTAGCACTCTAACCGATCGCGTATCTAGACTAAATCTATCTCTAGTCTCTTAAATAGTCCCTAAGCTAGTTCCTAAGGAGCTCTTCTATTTACTATCTTATAGAGCTTAGACTAGATATAGATAGTATATTCTATCTACTTTAGAGCTTGATTTCTCTACTACTGCTACTATACCCTCTACTACTACTTAATTAACTTAAGCCTGTTAATATAAGTAGGTAGATAAGTAATTGCCTTCTAACTAATATAGCCGAATACCCTATAAGCTTATATAGGTGTAAGTTCTAGCTGCTTACGAGCTGTATAGGAAGGCCTTAATCTATACTATACTATATATACTAATAGAGATAGTTGTATACTATTCTCTATATCTATTAGCTAATATCTAGATATATACCTAAGATAATATATAATATTCGATAGATCTATCTAATATAGATAGTCTCGTTCTAAGTTAAAATAAATCCCTACTATACTATAGTATAAGAGATTAACTATGCTTATAAACATCTCTAGGATATATATTATATACGAGAGTAGGATAGTCTTAATTCTAGTAGGCGTCTACACCTATAACTAGACTTCTTTCTATTCTCGAATTAACAGCAGCTGTCCCCCTATATATATATAGTCGTCTAGTCCAGGCTGTTATATTATTCTCCAGCTATAAAACTTGCTGTTAGTAATATAAGTATTTAAGCTAGAGTCTATAATCCATCTATTAAGTAGTAATAGCTAATACTAATACTACTTAGCCTATACAGCTCTAAGTTATAGAGCTGAAACTACTATAGAGTTTACTAATCGACTTAGGTTTAGAGCTGCTATCGCAGCTAGTCCTAATAGTTAACACCCGTTGTTCTATCTTTTTATTATACTTAATACTAGCGCTAAAACTATCGTAAAGCCTATAGAGCCTACTAATACTGTTAGTTACTTCTTAGTATTATAGAGTACCTTTAACCTAGAAGATTTTAATGTCTTAAGCTCCTAGAATCTCTACTTAATATTTTAATCTAGCTACCAGCCTAATAAGTGTAGCGCTGAGTTAATATATAAATACTATTTAAATTTGTAACTATCTCTGTAGAGGTAGACTATCTATCTTAATTACTAAGGTTTCTAGCTGCTGTTAGTCTACTGCAACTACTATAATTACTATAGTATAATACTAAGCGTTGCGAACGTTTCTAGCTCTAATATAACCGGTCTAGTGCGACGATAGTATGACGCATACTACGCCACCAGGTCTAAGATGCTTATATATGGCCTATCGTCTGCTTCAGACTTGATAAGCAGCGATAGCTTATTTGCTGCCCAGCTATCGTCCAAGCTCTTAACTGCGAGAATAAAGTCCTACTAAGCTTAATTCCCCTATACTTCTAGTATGCTCGCTAGGCTTATAACGCGCGTCGTTTCAAGCCAATCCTCAAACTAGGTATCCAGGTTCCCCTTTCTTAGTCGTGTCTTAAGCGTCTGGTATTGAGCCTGCAGCTGTATACTGCGCTCAACTTTACTTAGGTAGAGATGCTTCTTAAAAATCTATAGTCGATCGTACGCAGTCTTACAGTCTGCAATTAGATAGATATATCGAGCTACTATTATCCTTGATATCTCCTGCGTAAATTCCCTGAGAGCTTTCTCTTTCTGCAGCCACCGCGCCTTACTATAGCTATACGTCCTATACCAGACTTCATATCTTACCAATTCTTGATTAGTCAGATCCATAATATCCACTTCAGTATCTACTGCCTTAGTATTGCTATCTATCCTGTAGAAATCTCCGAACTACTTCTTAATCAGCTTCTTAATGTCTAGTCGAAGGACTAGCTTCTTATTAAGGTCTGGGTCCATGTATTTCCAGAGCTGGTTCTGGTCCGCGCTGTCCTTCTATAGAAACAGCTACTATATCTAGTACTCTAGCTTATTAAGAATAACCGTAGCCTTAGTAATAAGCAGGTCTGATTCTATTATCTTTTTAATATACTATATCGCGTTAATCTGTCAAGGTCTCTACTATAACTAGTTCTAAGCTCTCTAGCTTCTTAGCTAGTCTAGCGACGTTAAGGTAACTAAGGTCTTAATAAACAAGATATAATTAACTAAGCCTATATTAATCAGCTCTAGTCTATCTATATAGAATATAGTAGTAGTTAAAGGGCTTCCGGGCTTATAACTGTTAGAGCTAGCTAGCTCTAATAAGAATTAGAAAACTGCATCTATTAACTAGAAATGCGAGATATACTATATATATATCCCTAGACCTGCTAAGAAGCTAACTATAAATAGTTTAGCTGTAATATATAATAATAAAAGAACTTATAGGAAAATAAATATAATAGGTAGAATAGTTAGTAGACTATAACTTTAGAATAATATACTAGAAAGGGTTAGAAAATATAGTAGTAGACGTACTAAGTTGTAGAGCCGACTATATAACTAAAGAAAAATATAAAAGAGATACGATCCTAAAATAGAAATTAAATAGATTTCTTATATATAACTACCTATAAGTTACCCAAGTTATAAAACTAACTATACTAGAGTAAAACTAGTAATAGAAGCTAAGAGATATATAGATAGTAGAGCGATATCTAATAAGTAGTAACGAAATAAAAGTAATTAAAAACGTAACTTAAAGACAACTATATATATACCTATATATATAAAAGTAGATAATAAAAGAATTATATAAATCGCTAGAATAGGAGTACTTAGGAGTAGCAGAGATAGAGTAAAGGCTAAGGAAGAGCTTTACTCTTACTAACGCGAGAAAGGAAGTATAAAATATACTAAACA
Organism: Lojkania enalia; assembly: GCA_010094045.1. Classification (NCBI taxonomy): domain Eukaryota; kingdom Fungi; phylum Ascomycota; class Dothideomycetes; order Pleosporales; genus Lojkania; species Lojkania enalia. The sequence continues at coordinate 7,775 of ML986818.1, forward strand.
AGTGTTTAGAATGTAGAAAGAATAAGGCTATAAGGTATAAGCCTTATAAATTCTTACAGCTATTAGAAGCACTTAAAAGATTATAGGAATAGATTATAATCGACTTTATAACTAAGTTATTAGAGTCTATAGAACTAGGGTTAGAAAGAAGATATAATACGATTATAAATATTATAGATTAATTAACGAAATATATATACTTTAGACTAGTATTAGAAACTATAATAGTATCTAAACTAGTATATAAGTTATTATATATAATATTTACGGAATATAGAGTCCTAAAGTATATTACCTTAGATAGAGATAAGTTGTTTATATCTAAGTACTAGTAAGAATAGATAGGAAAAATAGAAATCTAATAATAGATGTTAACTAGCTTCTACCTATAGATAGACGGTTAGATAGAACGAGTTAACTAGAGTTTAAAAACGTATCTAAGGATATATATTAATAAATAATAAGATAATTAAGTTAAATTATTACTTATAGTATAGATAGCCTATAATAAAATAACCTAAAATACAATAGGAACTATATCTTTTAAAGCTAACTATAAACGAAAAGCTATTATATATTAGGAATAGAATAAGAAAGAGTCTCCAGTTCTACTAGTAAACTAGAAAGCTAGAGAAATAAAAGAAATCTATAATTAGCTTAAAGAAAAGATTTAGTTAAGAAACCTTAAAATAGTAGAATAAGCTAATAAGTTAAGGGTTAAGAGATTAACCTTTAAGGAGGGGGGTAAAGTTTTCCTATCGACAAAAAACTTGAAGACTAAGAGGCTTATAAAAAAGCTGGATTATAAGAGGATAAGACTATTTCTAATTAAGGAATAGATTAGACCTATAAATTTTAAACTAAGGCTACTAGAAAATATAAAAATACACCCAATATTTTACAAATTAAAACTAGAACTAGTACTAGACGATATACTACTATAAGAAACTATTAATATAGAACTAGAATAGGAATATAAAGTAGAATATATACTAGTAAAGAAACGGTTCAGACGTTAGTAGAAATATCTAGTAAAGTAGAAAGGATACCTATAGGAGGAAAGTTTATAGGAACTAGTATAGAATCTAACCAACTATACTATAAAGCTGAAGGAGTTTTACTAGAAGGCTAGAACGACGGGTTATTAAGTAGAGTTTAGTTAGGAAGTAATAGTAGTAGTAATATAAAAGGAACCCTTTATACAGAACTCGGAACGATAGTAGAAGGTACCTTGGATATAGTAGACCTCCTCTCCTCCTCCTCTAACTTCTCTTACTCTTCTATCGACTTTACCTCTTATTTACTAAGATTAAAACTATACTCCTCTAAAGAACGAACGCGCTTCTTAGTATATTTTAGATAAGAAAGAGCCGCCTAATAGTAACGCGCGGATTCCTCTAGGCGATAAATCCCCTCTTCTTTAACAGCTATAAAATCTTAATAGGTAGAGGTAGACTTCTTATAGGCCTTTAATATATTTGCTAAGAAACGGCGAAGGGTACCCTTAGTTAGAGAGAGATTATAAGATAAACCCCGAGAAAGATATTCTCTATATATAAAAGAAAAGGCAGTATTACTATAGTAGTCGCGGTTTATAGACTAATAGTTTAAATAATAGTAAGGCGGATCTATTATAATACCTAGTAAAAGAATTAAGAAACTAGTACGGTAATTATAGGTAGAAGTATTCTCGCGTTAAACCTTTAGTATAGTAGAAGGGAAAAAAGAAGAAGAACCGGGCTATACTCGCGAGTTGAGTAGGGCCTACTAGAATATATAAAGCACCAACCCCAGAATAGGAAAATATAGACGCGGCCTTATAGTATACCTATACTAAGTATATTAGAAGCTAGAATAAGCTGTTAATAATAGTAAGATACTACACCTAGACGGAATAGGTAAAATAATAGATTAGAGAGCTTCGAGATAAACCTATAAAAGGGGGGGCGGGTATTATAAATATAGAATGCTAAGAGGTACTACCTCTATAGCTAGGGCTTAATCTAATATTAGCTACTATAGAGGTCGACTTAGACGAGAACCGATAAGATAATAATAAGTAGGAGTATATTAGGAACTAGTTATTAAATAGTAAGTAGTAGGACTACGGGAACTAGGGAGATAATTAGTTAGATAATAAAGTATAGTACAACCTATACACGTAACTATAGCAGAAGTATTAGGTATAGTAGGACGAGTCTAACAGACCTAACAGACCTGATAAACTAGGCTTAGTAGTCTTAGACTTAGCTATATAAGATAGAGGATTTTTCTACTAAGATTAAGTCCTTTATAGTTATTCTCGTAGATTTATCTTATTACTCTATTAGACTTCCGAATATACTTATTACATTCGAAGAACCGGCGAACCTAATACTCTCTCTTTACTAAAGCTACTACTTCTAACCAACCTAATATAAATAAGGCCCCGGCGCGTGTACGACTGCAATAGCGGTTATTATATATACCTATAGTATATAGGTTAGTAACAATATATTTATAACTATCCTAGAATTAACTAGTATTTTTCTAGTATAATTATATAAAAATATACTATCTCTAAATAGTTTAAGTATTAGAAGGTTAAAGTAATTAAATAGGAGATAGTCCCTCTATAAAAGACTTCTCTATTAAAGCTAGTTAGGTATAGATTATATAGAAGTTATATCTTTTAGAGTTTTAGGGTATATATAAGGTCTCTATAGATATAGCTATAACTAGTAGTCCTAGTATTAATAAGAATATTAATATCTTACTAGACTAGGTCTTTAATAGATTAAGAAAGGAGCTAGAATCTAGTAGTTCTATAACTATTTCTATAGAGGCTAGTTCTATAAATATATAGAGATTTAGTATAAGCGTAGTCTTAAAAAGTAATTTACTTCTAGAATAGGCCTTTTAGTAATATTCTAGTTAATAAGACTAGCTACGTTTAGAAGTAAGAATAATAGCCTTATTTATAGGATAATAAGTATATTAAGAATTAGTTAGAGGATTAGTTAGAGGATTAAGAGTAGAATCTATAAGGTATAGTAGGGTTCTAAGACCCTTAACGGATTAATAATAGAGAGGCGCTATATTCTAGTAAAATATATCTCTTACTACTATACTTATAACAGCGTCCTTTATAACAGCACCTTTCTTATTTATTAGAGTTTATAGGCGTATAGCTAGAAGTACTAAGTTTTATAGCGTTTAGGTCCTTCTAATAAGTAGTATAATACTTTAGTTATTTATAGTAGTTGCCGGGTAGGTAATATAGGTTAGTATTATATAGGGAAATTAGGTTAGTATAGTCGTTTAAGGTGCTAGATATTATAATACTAATTATAGCACGGTAGAGCTTATTAGAGAGAGAACGTTAGAGATATATAATTTATCTAGTCTTATTTAGTTTAGTGTCTACAATTAGGCGTCGGAATTTAGTAAAGTAAGTAGGGAACCTGCTTCGGCCTTATTTTAAGGTCTCTAGCTTACTTTATACTATAGTCTCCTTATTCCGGTTGCTATAGGTAGATTTTAAGAAGGCGACTAAGCTGTCTATAGAGTTAATACCCTTATCTATTAATAGGTTAACTAATATTACTAGGTCTTATTCTAGGCAGGAATAAGTATATAGAAGGTAGGTATATTTAGTTAAATATTAGTTAGCGTTTCCTTCTAGTTTATAGTAGAGTTTTCTAATAAAGTATAAAAGCTCTAAGCGTTTACTAGAGAATATTAAAGGGTTAGATAAGTAGTTAAAATAGAAATACGGGTCGTATATAATCTTAGGTAGATTAGAGGTTAATATAGGTATCTATTTAGAAGCTAAGGTTATAAGCTAAGTTAGGTTAAGGGCGGGTGATAGTTCTATTACTATTAATATACTAGTAGCTGGTAGAGGAGTAACTATTTAGCAGCTACTAAATTCCCTTTATATCGCTTTAAGGTCTAACTTATAGCAGTTCTCTTAAGTTATTAAGGCTTCTACTAATATCTCGTTCTTCTACTATAAAGAGTCTAGCTTACTCTAAATCTTTTTAAATATACTAATAAGCGCGTTTTTATCTATAGTATAAAATAGTAGATAATATAATATAAAATTACGGACGTTTATATATAGTTAGTTAATCGTACTTTAGATAGTTAACTCTATTACTACGTACTATATATAAATATTAAAACGTTATATAAAGAATAGAGATATCTATATTATATAGGTTTTTTATAGAGGCTAGGTCTGTACTACTATACGGGCTAGCCGGGTCGGTGAAACCTTCCTCTATCGTAATTAAGATAAGTCGGTTATATTCTAGCTAGCAGCTAATAGCTATCGCTAGCAGCTAGTTTGGGTATTATAGTAAGGGTAGTATAGGTGCAGAGGTGTCGCGGTATTACTATAATAAGAAGCTACTTATAAACGATATATATAGAATTATATTCTATACTATAAAACTTATCTAATATAAACCCGAACCTTAGGTTTTATCTACCTACTTTCTATACTAAATTAACTAATATAGTACCTATATATTAATTTTAAGGATTTTTCTATAGATAAGTCCGGATATAATTAGATTATAGTAGTAATCGATCGCCTATCTAAATAAGCCGTATCTATTCCCTACTATTATATAATTAATATATAAGGAAAGGCTAAATTATTTATTTAATAGATATACTACTTTAGCTATATACTTAAAACTATTATTTTAAACTAAGAACCTTAGTTTATATCTAGTTTCTAGTCTAAATTCTATTGTATCTTAAATATAAAGATTAAACTATCTACTACTTATTATAAAGAGACTAACAGATAGATGGAGATTATAAATAAGTATATAGATTAGAGACTGCGTTCTTTCGTATCCTTCTACTAGAATAACTAGAGTTCTCTATTATCTATAATCGACCGAGTATAAGTAATTCTACCCTATATAACTATTAGAATATTTCTATATTAGATCCTATATAAATCTAAGCTCTATTAGAGTTGAGATTAAAAATATTCTATTAATTCTATTACCGCGATAGATAAATTAAATTATAAGAACGCCTTAGCTCTAGTAATTTATATATATATAGCTTAGGAAACCGTAAAAGCTAATATTAAAAAGGCTTAGAATTGTATATAATCTATTATTAACTATTATTAGTAACTAATTAATTAGTAGATCAGTAATATAGTCTATTTAAATACTAAGAACCTTATGGTCTGGAGATTAAGCTAAAAGTTATCCGATTAATAGGAGGGCCTTTTTAAAGTACTAGAGTAGGTTAGAAACTTATACTACCTATAACTACTCCTAGAATTAAGTATATATAATATTTTCGTACTAAACCTACTATATAAAAACCTCTAGGACCTTTTACCTAGATAAGAAGCTTTAAAACCACCCGCTATTACTATTAATAGGGTAGAAGAGTAGGAGGTTAAGAAAATACTAGCTAGTAAGTTATATTATAAGACCTTTAAATACTGTATAAAATAGGTAGGATATAATTCTAACCTAATCTAGTATAAAGTTTTAAACTTTATAAGTTTACCTTATAAGCTAAAAGCTTTTTATAATAAGTATCTAAATTGTTTAAGACCTTTAAAAGCTCTAACTAAATAGATTAAAGTATATAAAGATAGTATAGGAAATATAGATTATCTAGTAGATTTTAAAAACTAAAGTATAGGCCCGAAATTACTCCTCTATAGAGTTTAGAGGGTCTAATAGTAGGCTGTTAAATACTTCTCTAGTCCTCTTCTTCTCTATTCTTCTTTTTCTTCCTTCCTTCTAGACTCCTCTTAAACTTTCTCTACCTTATTTTTAACCGCCTAAAAGCGCTATAATATTAGCTTAAAAGTTAAATACTAAAGTTTTTAAAGCTAAAACCTAATAGAGTAATTTAGTACCCTAGTAGAATAAAGCTACCTAAATATTAGCTGTAAGAAGGTTATCTTTCTAACTCCTTATAACCTAAACTATAAGCGCTAGACTATAAATAGACTTTAAAATAGCTTTAAAGGCTACCTTTTTATTCTTCTTATCTCCTATATATCGGGCCGCTGCCTATAGTTTAAGATAGCCCTAGAAGACTAGAAACTCCTTCTTATAGTAGAAGGGGATTTATAAGTACGTTAGTAATAAATACCCTACTAGTATTAGATATAATTTATATAGGGTTATACTTTTTATTTTATAAGGTATAACGTATTCTACTATTAAAGCGGCTAAACTATCGAAGCGGCCACTTTTTCTTAGTATTATAAATACTATGTATGAACTATAATAAATCTACAACGCGACCTTCTATTAATTTAACAAGAAGGTAGAATTGAGCTTGCCTTATAGGCGTATAAATTAGGCTAGTTTAAGAGCGTGTGACGCGCTACTATAGCTTTTAACGTATAATATTAACAACTCTCTACTCAACTTTACGGAATCGCATTTCGCCCTCGTATACAACTAAATTGCTAGAAGCTTATAGTAACCGAAGAACAAATAATCGTACAATATATTCTTAACCTTAATTCGCAAGGATTTGCGCCCCGGCTATATAAGGTAGTAGATATAGCAGATAAACTATTAGGCGTACATAGTAGAATACTTATAGGAAAGAATTAGCCTAAACGATTTATAGCGTGTATAGACAAGCTTAAAATAGCCTTTAATTAAGTAAAGGATTGCTAAAGAATAAAACAAGAGAATCTAGAGGTTATTAACGTGTAGTTTAAGCTCGTACGAGATACAATTGCGAAATATAGCATATATAATAATAATATCTACAACTTTAATAAGACAGGCTTTTAGATAGGTATTATTAGTACTATAAAGGTTATTATAGGTTTAGAACATCGTACGAGGCCTACTCTTATATAGTTAAGCGATTATAAGTAGGTTATAGTTATTTAGAGTATCTGCGCTGCTATATATACGACCCTACTATTTATTATCTATAAAGGACGCGTCTATATCTCTATATAGTATAAAGAAGTAGATATACCGTACGATTGGAAAATTTCAGTCTCTAAGAACGGCTGGATAAATAATATACTTAGTCTTAAGTAGCTAAAGTACTTTAATAAGTATATAAAGATATGTTAGGTAGAGTTATATAAGCTACTTATTTTAGACGGCTATAAAAGCTACCTTAACTAGAAATTTAAGGATTACTACCTTATACGAAAGATCCTAACGCTTTATATACCTTCTTATTTATCGTATATACTTCAGCCTCTTAATATAGTTTACTTCTTACTATTAAAGCTGAAGTATTTATAACGTATATAAGACTTAGCGCGCCGACGCGTCTACTATATTAATAAAGAAGGCTTTCTTCCAGCCTTTAAGGACGCGTTTTTTAACGTATTTACGTATAAGAACTATCGAAAGGCCTTTAAAGTAATAGGAATTGTTCCTCTAAACGCGTAGGTTATATTAGATCGCCTTAATATATAACTGCGTACCCTACTAGAACTACTTCTATAAGAAGATTCCTAGTAGTCTAAAACTCTAAGTAATACACATAAATTTGGGTTACAATTAACACTTGTACGAAAGTCCTTTATACGATTACTAAAAGAGGTGTAAGAAGGATTCTTACAGCTTATAAAAGGTGCTAAGTTAATGCTACATTAGAATACGCTTCTTTAAGCTTGCAACTCTAAGCTTAAAAGGTAATTAGAAGAAGTAACTAAGCGTAAAACGCATAAAAGAAAGTATATTTAGTATAGTAGTATAGTATTATATAGCGAGGGATCTTTGTATATAGCTGCTGAAGCATCTATAAGCTCTCAGCCCTTTAAGAAGACTCGTGGTACTAATACTCAAGAAAGGGTTTAACCAGCTCAACGCTACTATAGTAACTGTAGTAAGACTGGACATAATACTCGTACGTGCTAAAAGGATAGTAGGGAAAATTCTAAATTAGATGAAAGTGTATTATATATAGGATCTCTTATTAGTATTAAGTAAATTAACTTTTCGTATATGGTGTTTGTTGCGCTAAGAAAAAGTAGCTACTTCGATGGTTTAGCCGCTTCGATAGTAGAATACGTTAATACTTGCATTTTTTTAATTTTAGAAACTAAAAGGTAAATATTATACGCCGCCTACGGGCGAGTATATATATAGCCTAAAAGTAGATAATCTAGAAAGCTTCTAAAGAGGTTTTAGAAGGTAGATAGAGTAGTATATTAATTAATTTTATTTTATAAAACATTAATAATACTTTAATAATTAAAGGTTTTAGAGATATATAATAATACGTATAGAGTAGAAGTTATTATTTAGTTAAGGAAGCTTAGTTAATAGCAACCTAGTAATATACTAAGGCTAGTAAATACTCGTTACTATATATAACGAAATTATAATATTAATAAACTATTATAATAGTAGTTACTAGCTAATATATAGATTAATTATACTTACTATAAAAACTTTACTTAACATTATATTAATAAACGCATCTCTATAAGTAACTATATATATTAGCTCTTACTAGTAAATACCTCTTTAAGAAAATTTCTTTATACTAGAACCTATCTATAATAGCCCTAATTTCCTCTTAAACTAGTATAGATAGAGACTATTAGCCTAAAAGAAGGGGGGTAGTATAATAATATAAAGAAATTGTTCTATAAAAAGCTTTATATATAACCTTATCCTAAAGCTTTTTACTTATCTTATTCTACCCCCAGTTCAACCCCTTTTCCCATCCGTATATAGTTATATACTTCCTTATAAGTAGCTTAGTAGTTTTTCTATATTCTTTTATATAAGGCTTATAAGTATTAATAGAATTCTTAGGTCTCTAATCCCCTACGCACTCTTATATACCTCTAAGTAGATTTGTACCGTATTCGGACCTATTATCTTATTTACGCTGTTACAAGTTTTTATAAAAACCTATATAATATATATATCTCTATTCTTTATATAACATCTTAATATTTATATATAGTATATAGTAATAGGGTTAACTATTTAAAGTATAATTAACTAACTATATATAAACGTCTGTAATATTATATTATATTTTCTACTATTATATATTATAGATAAGAACGTACTTGTTAATATACTTAAAGAGATTTAAGTTAAACTAGACTCTTTATAGTAGAAGAATAAGATGCTAGTAGAAGTCTTAGTAACTTAAGAGAACCGCTATAAGTTAGACCTTAAAGCAATATAAAGAGAATTTAGTAGCTACTAAATAGCTACTCTTCTACTAGCTACTAGTATATTAATAGTAATAGAACTATTACCTACTCTTAATCTAACTTAGCCTATAACCCTAGCTTCTAAATAAATATCTATATTAACTTCTAATCTATCTAAAACTATATATAACCTATATTTCCGTTCTAACTATTTATCTAACCATCTAATATTTTCTAGTAAACGTTTAGAGCTTTTATACTTTATTAGAAAGCTCTACTATAAATTAGAAGGAAATACTAACTAATATCTAACTAAACGTACCCGCTTTTTATATATCTATTTCCGTCTAGAATAAGATCTAGTAATATTAGTTGACCTATTAATAGATAAGAGTATTAACTCTATAGACAGCTTAGTCGCCTTCTTAAAATCTACCTATAGTAACTAAAATAAGGAGACTATAATATAGAGTAAGCTAGAGACTTTAAAGTAAAGCTAAAGTAGGTTCTCTATTTACTTTACTAAATTCCGACACCTAATTATAGATACTAAATTAAATAAAACTAGATAAATTATATACCTCTAATATTCTCTCTCTAATAAGCTCTACTATACTATAATAAATATTATAATATCTGGTATCCTAAACAACTATACTAATCTAATTTCCCTATATAATATTAACTTATATTATCTATCTAGTAACTACTATAAACAACTAAAATATTATACTACTTATTAGAAGGACCTAAACGCTATAAAATTTAATACTTCTAATTATACGCCTATAGGTTTTAATAAATAAGAAAAGTACTACTATAAAAGACGTTATTATAAATATAGTAGTAAGGGATATATTTTACTAGAATATAGCGCCCCTCTACTATTAATCTATTAAGGGTCTTAGAGCCCTACTATACCCTATAGGTCTTACTTTTAATCTTCTAACTAATCCTCTAACTAATTCTTAATATATTTATTATTCTATAGATAAGACTATTATTTTTACTCCTAAATATAGCTAGTTTTACTAACTAGAATATTACTAAAAAGTCTATTCTAGAAGTAAATTATTTTCTAAGATTATACCTATACTAAATTTCTATATATCTATAAAACTAGCCTCTATAAAAATAGTTGTAAAACTACTAGATTCTAGCTCCTTTCTTAATCTACTAAGACCTAGTCTAGTAAGATATTAATATTCTTATTAATACTAGGGCTACTAGTTATAGCTATATTTATAGAGATTTTATATATACTCTAAAACTCTAAAAGATATAACTCCTATATAATTTATATCTAATTAACTTTAATAAAGAAGTCTTTTATAGAAGAACTATCTCTTATTTAATTATCTTAATTCTCTAATACTTAAACTATTTAGAGATAGTATATTTCTATATAATTATATTAGGAAAATACTAGTTAATTCTAGGATAGTTATAGATATATAAGTATTATATAAACCTAGACTATAAGAATAAATAGTTAGTCTTTACTATTAACTAATACCTAACTTAATACTTATAATCTACTAGTACTACTATTTATTAATAGACTATTTAAATAGTTATTAAAGACTATAAACTACCTAAACTTAATATAAAAAGAGATTTTAAAGTAACTAATTTACAACTTTTATATAGCCTAAAGCTTAAATAGTACTATTTAAAACTCCGCCTATTAAGTTATACCCGATATAATTACTAGCTATATAAAATACTATACTAGTTAAAAGAATCTAAAATTAAAACTAATCTAATTTTAGATAAAGATTATAGTTAAAAGAATCTATTTAAGCCTAAATATCTAAAATCTATACTAAAGCTAGATATATATTATATAGGTATTATACTACTAGTCTAACTCTCCTAATAATTTAACTATAAAATCTTCGCTATATTAATAGCTAATATTAATAAAGCTCTAGCCCTAAAAGTATATACTAACCCTATTACTAAAATACCTAAAGAATATTATAATCTATTATCTATTTTTTTATATAAAGATATAAATAAGCTACTTAAATAATAACTATATAATTATAAGATTAAACTAGAGAATAGTAAGTAAGCTAGTTTTAGTCTACTTTATAAGATGTCATAGAACGAGTTAAAGGTACTAAAGAAGTACCTTAATAAGAACTTATTTAAGAGATTTATTAGAGTAAGTTTATTACTAGTAGCTATATCTATAATTTTTATAAAGAAACTTAGATGTAGTTTTTAATTCTACGTAGACTATAAAGTCCTAAATACTATTATTATTAAGAACTAATACCTAATTCTACTAATCTAAAAAATATTAACCTAATTTAGTAAGGCTAAATACTATATAAAACTCAATATTATTACTATATTTAATAAGCTAAAGATTACTAAAAGAGATAAATAGAAAACTATCTTTTATATATATTATAGGCTGTTTAAATACCTAGTAATACTTTTTAACCTAGCTAATATTTTAAGTATATTCTAGTACTTTATAAATAATATACTAAGACTATATTTTAATATATTCTATACTACCTATATTAATAATATCCTAATATTTAGTAAAAATCTAAAGGATTATAAGTAGTATATCTAGCTAGTCCTTAAAGTCTTAAAAGTAAATAGTCTATAACTTAATATAGATAAGTATAAGTTCTACTAGTTAGAAGTAATCTACTTAAGATATATAATTACTATAGAAGAGATCTATATTAATTTAAAGAAGGTAGAAATAATTATTAATTAAGAATACTCTAAGAATATAAAAGATATTTAAGCTTTTATAGACTTTATAAACTTCTACCAACGATTTATTAGCAACTTCTTATAGAAAGTCTTCCTCTTAGTAGCCCTAACTAAGAAGAATACTCGATTCGACTAGAATAATAGCTATTAATATTCTTTTAACTATCTAAAGGATACTTTTATCTTTATACTAATTTTCTAATACTTTAATCCTAAACTACTAATAGTAGTAGAAGCTAATATATCTAACTTTATAATAGCTAGTATACTATCCTAGAAAGGTGCTAATAGTAAACTAAGACCTATTACCTACTTCTCTAAGCAAATAAACCCTACTAAAAGCAACTATAAGATATATAATAAGGAACTACTCGCGATTATCTAATATTTTAAATAATAGAGGCCTAAATTAGAAGGCGCTGTATTTTCTATAAAAGAACTAAATAATTATAAGAACTTATAGTACTTTATAATAATAAAGTAGCTAAGTTACTAATAGGTTTATTAGTTAGAATATCTATTAAGGTTTAACTTTAGTATTATATACCGACCCGGAAAACTTAGAGAGAAGTCTAATACCTTAACTTAAAGGTTATAGAATAAGCTTATATAAGAAGCGGCCTATAGAAATTATTAATAGATATTACTTTATCCTAAACTATTCTAATAGATAGAAGTAGGCCGATTAATTATAGAGATTATTAACAAAGAATACCTAAATAATAATCTAATCTAAAATACTCTAAAGCTACTAAGAGAAGAAATCTATTAATTTAAGCTCTTAACTTTAACTAACTATAAAGAGTATAATAACTAATTATACTACTAAGAACGATTTATAGTACTAGATTATAATAAGCTAAAGTTTAAGCTACTATAAGCTATCTATAACTTATTATCTAGTAGATACTTTAGTTAAGGAAAGACTTTAAAACTACTCTAGCGCGAATATTATTAGTTAAGAATATTTAACTTCGTATAATTATATATAGACTATTATTATATATATTAAAGAAGTAAAGTTTTTAGAGAGAAGTATTATAGATTACTAAAACTATTATCTATACCTAAATAAAGGTTTTAAAATAACTCTATAGATTTTATAACTAATCTACTAGAATTAGAAGGTTGTATAAATATTATAGTAGTAGTTAATAGGCTTAGTAAGTATAGATACCTAATACTATACGTAAGAATTAAAGCTTCTAATATTATCTAACTATTCTATTACTATATATAAGTTTACTATAGACTACTATTATTACGAACGCTTACGTATAGTTAGTTAATCGCACTTTAGGCAGTTAACTCTATTATTACGTACTACGTGTAAATATTAAAACGTTGCGTAAAAAATAGAGATATCTATATTATACAGGTTTTTATAGGGGCTAGGTTTATACTATTATACAGGCTAGCTGGGTTAGCAAAACCTTCCTCTATTGTAGTTAAGATAAGTCGGTTATATTCTAGCTAGCAGCTAATAGTTGTCGCTAGCAGCCGGTTCGGGTATTATAGTAAGGGTAGTATAGATGTAGAGGTGTTATAGTATTACTATAATAGTACCCCCCTTTTAGTTATAAGCTCCTACGAGTTAGGTTTTTATATTATATTCGGGTTATTCGTAATTAAGTAGTAGTTATTAATACTAGTATTAGTTAAGGTTATAGGCGTATCAGTATAATTAATTATTATCGTATAGTAGTACTATACTAGAGATTAGGTTGGTTTATATAGTAGTACTATACTAGAAATTAGGTTAGATTACAGGTGTATCGGCGCGATTAGTTATTATCGTATAGTAGTACTATACTAGAGATTAGGTTAGATTGTAGGTATATTAGCGCGATTAGTTATTATTATATAGTAGTACTATACTAGGGATTAGATTAGGTTGTAGGTATATTAGTGCGACCGGTTGTTAATAGTAATACTATATTAGAGATTAGGTCGGTTTGGTTTATATAGTAGTACTATACTAGAGATTAGTAGTAGTATTATTACTAGTATTATATTAGTATAGTATTATTATAGGCGTCTAAGAATATACTTAGATTAGACCCTAGTACTTAATTAAGAATCTAAACGTAATATTATATTCGGGTCTTATTTATTTAGGTTTCTAGCGTAGTAATCTTCTATAGCAGTTATCTTAGTAAAGTTACTAACCGGGTACTATTCTAGGTTGTAATAGCTAGTCTACTTAACTAGGTATTCGTGCCAGCGTCTCTATTAGTTATAGTAGAGGTCTTCTATTCGCTTAACGAGGTATTTTAGTTTTCTATTAATTTTAATAGGTTTAGGGTTATATACTTGTTAACTAGATAAGTAGTTAGATAACTTAGGTACTGGCCGTAATAGTAATATATAGAATATAGGATGTATTTTAGCCGATTTAAGTAGCTTTAGTCTATAAGTATACGAGGATACCTTTATAATAACTTTATAGAGGCCTATATTCTTCTAGTTAAACTTTTTTAACGGTCTTTATATGCGTATATTTCTAGCGTCTAGCTAGACTAGATTACTAACCTAGTAGTTAAGGGCTAGTACGTGCTTGCGGTTAGCGTACTCTTATTAGAACGCTTATATCTAGGTAAGTTCTTCTCTAATATACTCTATAATATCCTTTATCTTATTAACTAGTCTATTAGCTT
>ML986818.1:37684-63483 GCA_010094045.1 Lojkania enalia
AGATTTTATAGAAGAGTAATTTTAGGCCTATACTTTAGTTTTTAAATCTACTACTTAACTCTTATATATTATTGTCTACTAGGTAATTTATATTTTTTATACTATTTTTATATACCTTAATCTATTTAGTTAGAGCTTTTAGAGGTCCTAGCTAATTTAGATACTTATTATAAAAAGCTCTTAGCTTATAAAATAAACCTATAAAATTAAGGCTTTATACTCGACTAGATTAGGATTATATCCTACCTATTTTATATAGTATTTAAGGGTTTTATAATATAGCTGACTAGCTAGTATTTCCTTAACCTCCTACTCTTCTACCCCCTTAATAGCGATAGCGGGTGGTTTTAGAGCTTCTTACTCTAGTAGAGGGTCTTAGAAGTTCTTATATAGTAGGTTTAATACGAAGATATTATATATTCTCAACTCTAGGGGTAGCTGTAGATAGTATAAGTTTTCAACCTATTCTAGTACTTTAAAAGAGCTCTTCTATTAATTAGATAGTTTTTAACTTAATCTCTAAACCGTAAGGTTCTTAGTATTTAAATAGACTATATTACTAATCTACTAATTAATTAGTTGCTAATAACGGTTAATAATAGATCGTATATGATCCTAAGCTTTCTTAATATTAGCCTTTATAATTTTCTAGGCTATATATATACGAGTTACTAGAGCTAAAATATTCTTACAATTTAATTTATCTATTATAGTAATAGGATTAATAGAATATTTCTAATCTTAACTCTAATAGGGCTTAAATCTATATAGAATCTAATATAGGGATATTCTAATAGTTATATAGAGTAGAGTTATTTATACTTAGTCGATTATAGGTAATAGAAAACTCTAGTTATTCTAGTAGAAGGATATAAAAGGGCGCAGTCTCTGATTAATATACTTATTTATAATCTCCGTCTATCTATTAATCTCTTTATAATAAGTAGTAGATAGTTTAATCTTTATATCTAAGATATAGTAGAATTCGGACTAGAAACTAGATATAAACTAAGGTCCTCGATCTAAAATAATAGTTTTAGGTATATAGCTAAAGTAGTATACCTATTAAATAAATAATTCGGCTATTCCCCGTACGTTAATTATATAATAGTAGAGAATAGATACTACTTGTTTAGATAGGCGATCGATTACTACTATAATCTAATTATATCCGGACTTATCTATAGGAAAATCCTTAAAGTTAATATATAGGTGCTATATTAGTTAATTTAGTATAGAAAGTAGGTGGATAAAATCTGGGGTTCGGGTTTATATCAGATAAGCTTTATAATATAGGATATAATTCTATATATATCGTTTATAAGTAGCTTCTATACCCTTCTAATAGTACTTTTAGGATAGTAACTAATAGGTTTTAGTAGTACTTAGGTATACGGAGGATACTTAGTTATAAGCTTCTTATATAAGCCGCGTATAAAGGCCTAAATCTGATAGAATATATAAGTAATTATTATAGAGGAGTAGTCTATTCTCTATCTAATACTTGTAAGGTAAAAGGGTATATTCTTACGTAAAGGAGGCTCGGTTTTCCTATAGTAATATGTTAATCAACTCTAGAGAGTCTAGTAATATAACCTACTTCTAGCTTTTAATAACGTTTAGTATAACTACTTAAGTTATTATTTAGATAATATAGAACTAGACTAATTCGGCATTAATTCGGGGGTGAAGTTAATATAGTTTAAATAGGACTCTTAACTAGTTATCGGTTTAAACTACTTTTAAGTTTTCTATATCTTATTTACAACGACTAAGAATGTCTACTCTAGTATTATTCTTACCTAGAGTATACTCGATTCAGAACTAATACTAAGTTAATTTCTTAGTCTAATAAACTTAATAAGTATTAAATACCTTTATAATTATAAAATATTCGAGTAAGTAATAATCGGTATATACTAGAGTTCTAGTAGCTACTAAAGTAAGTTCTACCCTTTATTACTTAAACGTAGTAACGATTACGAATAGTTCTTTATTATAAATCTCCTAGTTTAGTTCTAAACCGGATAGAATCTTACTATAGAATACTATAGAATACTATTTTCCGTTAGAATATTTCTATAATAGTACTTCTATAACTACTCTATTAGAGGTATTAGTTTCCATTTTTATTTCTAATATAGGGTTAAAGTAGTAGAGTGTAGGTATACTTAATAGGGCTGACTTTAATTTCTTAAAGGTAATATTACATTCTAAAGTCTATATAAAAAAGGTTATAGGGCTTTATAGTACGATAATTAGCTTTATAATACGCGAGAATTCCGGTATAAACTATTAATAGAATCTAGTAAAACCTAAGAAGGATTTTATACCTATTATAGTAGTAGGTAGCTACTAGTTACGCAGTACTTCTACCTTCTCTAAATTAACCTTAAAACCTTTATTTAAGAGAATATAGCTAAAGTATTTAGTTTAGGTAATATAGAATTCGCTCTTCTTAATATTAACTTATAACCCTACTTAATATAATCTCTTAAAAACTTTCTTAACGTAGATAGCATATATTACCTTATCTTCTAAGTAGATAAGGATATTATCTAGGTAAGTAATATAGAAGTTATTTAGATAGTTAATTAGTATGTCGTTTATATAGTACTAGTAAGTTACTAGGCTGTTATATAATCTAAAAGGTAGAACTTTATACTTATAAGTTCTATATTAAATCTAAAAGGTAGTATATTTCTTAGAACTAGAATCTATTCTAATCTTATTAAAGGCCGCGCGAATATTAAACTTAGTAAAAATTGCTACTATAGTAGGTTTAAATAGAAATTTATCTATACGTAGTATTAGATATATATTCTTATAGGTAAGAGTATTAAGTTTATAATAATTTACGTAGATATATAGGTTGCTATTAGATTTACAGATATAAAAGATTAAAAATATAAAGAGGCTCTAACTCTACTTAATATATTTATACCGTAGATTATCTATAATATACTTCTTAGTTACTTCTAACTCCTCAACGTTCTACTTATACAATAGGCTATAACTATTAGAAAGGAGTTCTATAAGAATAATTTTATAATTATAAAAGCGGTATTCTAGTAATTAATAAGCTATAGTTTTACTAAATATATCCTAATACCTATAGTATTTAGATAGTAATTAGAGATTTACTAGTACTTTATTTTCAGCCTCGTCTTCCAGCTCTAGAGCTTACTTATCTTTAATCAGCCGCTTAATTTCGTATAGAGACGTAGAGAAAAACTTATTCTCTTTCCTCTTTATATTAAAGTGGAAAGTATTAGCTAAGATAAGAGTAATAATAGGAGAATAGACTTTCTTTAGATCGGGTTCGAACTTTATTATATATAAGCGTACAGGAGCTCTAAGCTTATTTAGACTATAGGTTATAAGAGACTAATATAATTTTAGTAGTCTTAATAGACTCTTAATATAATAGATAGTTAGACTATAGAACTATTAATACTAGTCCTTTTCCTATAAAGCGTCATATTGCTAGATATCTAGCTCTACTTCTTTATCGCGTGCTAGCTAAGTTAATTATATAAGAAGAGGAGGTAAAGGATTATAAGTAGTAGAATACTTAGAAGGCTATATAATCCGATTCTTATCTATATCTAGCTGGAGTTAAAAATAATATAACTATTTAATACTAATAATACAATTCTAAATACCTAGATTTATAATAATAAATAGGTAGTTTTAGATAGTTCTTTTATTAATTTACAGGTATAAGTAGATATACTAATTAACTAGAGTTTAAATTTAGTCCTAAAAACCTTTAACGGTAATTTTAAAGAATAAGTACTATATTAATATATATAAAGCTTAGAAGAGTAATCTAGCTACTATAGAATTAAGAAACAGGAAGCTTTAAGCGCCTATATTAACAAGGGCGTTTAGTTGTATATTAATACCTTTTAAATATAGAATAGTAGGAATTTAGAAGTACTTTCCTCTAAATAAATATAATAAATTAATATTTAATAAGTTGTACTTATTTAAGTCTAAGATAGAGAGTTTTTCTAGATATCTCTATTTCCCACCTGAGAAATATTTAGGTGGTACTCGTTTACGTCTAAAAACTCTTCTTTTTTAATCTTCTCTTATTTAACTTCTATTTTATATACTTTAAGGACTATATATTTATTTATAAAATATTCTAGTTTACTATAATTATAGTAATTATCTAAAGTTGTATACTTTTTAGGTATAGAAGTCTTATTAGGTTGTTAAGAAGTAATTATAGTAGAATAAGGTGTTAATACTAGGGTAGATTAGAGTAGTATTAGATTGTAGGTTACTTTAGATAAACTCTTAGAAATCTTCTAGTACTAATCTAAATTTACTTTAGTTATAACCTATAGGCTAACAGTTCGTTCTAGAAGGCTAGAAATACTCCTCCTTTCTATATTATAGGCTATTAAGTAGGTAACTATAGTATTAAAGGAGTCTTTCTATATAAGCTTAAAGCTAAGGTTTAGTATCCTTAGGCTGGGGAGAATCTTATCCTATAGGTAGAAGAACTATTTAGATTAGGATACAGATCCTCTAATAGCTATACTAATAAAGTAAGCTTTAAAAGTTAGGAACGCTTCTCCCTTATTTATTCTTAGGACCTAAAACGCCTGTTATACCTCTATCTCTTTATTATCTATAATAAAATATAATTATAAAAGTAAAATTATTTCTTTAGTATTCTTAAACTAATACTAGTCCGATTTAGCTAGGTGTTTTAGCTCTAGATACTCTTTTGTAGTACTAGAGGTATATTTTTATACTAATACTATATATATATACTCTATTCGATAGTAATCTATATTAATCTTAAATTAGTCTAGGATTAAAGCTCTCTATTATTTAAATATAGGTTTACTACTATTTATAAGACTTTTAATCTTAAGCATATATTTAGTAAGATAGGCTTAAAGGGGTTTAGGGGTAGCTAAGAGGTTTCTTACTAGGGGAGTTGTAAAAGTTTCCTAGTATATTATTAGTTCTAATTTAGTAGTTTATAGAAGTTAATTAGAACTAATAGTTTTCTATTATATTAAGCATATAATCTTCTCCTATAAAATTATAATTTATTCCTTAAAGGTTAGTTTACTTTAATTTCCCTCTAAATTAGATAGGTTCTTTATTATAGGCTTTATAGAGAGGGGTCCGCCTGTCGCAGGGCCCTTTATAGGAGGTAATAGTTATTCTACACGCGTAGATAGAAGCTTACTCTTACTATAACTTACGTGTATATTAGTTCTAGTATAAGAATTAGAAGGTAAATTATAGTTAGATATCAGCGGTTGCCTCCGATTCTAATAGGTTATTAGTAGTCTCTAAGTTTCTACCTAGGCGTACTCTACACAGCTTTTCTAAAGGCAATTCTAATCGTAGGGGATAGAAAGTTCTAAACCTAAAGGCTTTAGTTAATAGGAGGTCTCTAAGATCCTATCTAAATAACTAAATAATTTAATATAATAGTATATAAGTATTATAATCTAAACTAAACTAGATATATTTTAGACTTAAATATAGTCAAATAAATAATCGATGCGATATTATTAAAGAGGCCGTTACTAGTAGTATTAAGTTCTTCTATATAATATAACGGCGTAGGTAAGATAATAGGTCTAAATATGGCACGAATCTACTTAGAGGTATATAGGAGTACGTAGGGATTAGGGACCTAAGAATTCTATTAACACCTATAGGCCTTATATAAAAGGATATAGAAGAACTACTAAGCTATTTATAAGGGAGTATGTAACTATATATAGAAGGGAAAAGGGGTAGAACCGGGGGTAGGATAAGATAAGCGAAAAGCTTTAGGATAAGGTTGTATATAAAGCTTTTCGTAAAAAAAATTAAAGTATCTATAAACTCTTAGCCCTTTAAAAAGACTCGTAGTACTAATACTTAAAAAAGGGTTTAACTAGCTTAATACTACTATAATAACTATAGTAAGACTAAATATAACGCTTGTACGTACTAAAAGGATAGTAGGGAAAATTCTAAATTAGATAAAAGTATATTATATATAGAATTTCTTATTAGTATTAAGTAAATTAACTTTTTATATATAGTATTTGTTATGCTAAGAAAAAGTAGCTATTTCGATAGTTTAGCCGCTTTAATAGTAGAATATATTATAGTATTTATTACGCTAAGAAAAAGTAGCCGCTTTAATAGAATAGCTGTTTTAATAGTAGAATATATTATCTATTTTATATTATTATTTTATCTTCTATAGCTATTTAAAATTTTTCTAATTTTATTTACCTTATATCTATTATTATAGTCTTTCTAAGTCTTTAGTATCTATATTCTACTCTATACTATTCTAAACTAGAGAGTACTAAATAGTATTATAACTCTACAATTCTTTAGATATTTAATAAATATTCGCTCTAGTCTACTCTTCTAGCTAAATAAGTTTCTTACTAGCTCTAAGGTTAGCGTCTCGCCTATTATTAGATGTTAGGGTCCTTATACGCCCGGTAGAGCCGGCTGTTAGGCTAAGAGGGGTAGGAGACGTATTTATAGTGTTAGAAATTGCTGCTAGGCTATTCTAAAGGGTTTAAGCGATTTGAATATAATAGGCTAGTATAATAGATTACAGCGTAGCAACAATAGATAGAGTAGCAGGGCTAAAATGTTCGTATATTCAGTTCTCTTAGAAAAGAGATGGCTGATAAAAGAGAGACGAATCGCTGCCATCCCTGCAGGGTGCGATTCGGCTATTTCAACCCTAGGTCAGGTGACTCTATATCATCAACCCGTGACTCAAAGCTATGAGATATTACAATTAGTTCATCCTTCCGTCGCAAGGCGACTACAGGATAAGGGGGTATGTGACGGTTAATGGTGAAGGAGCTATGGTTATATTATATGATCATGGCTTGTGTGGCAGTCACCACCTATAGAGGCTAGAGAGAGCTGCCTGCGGCAGCGGGGAACAAAGAAGATAGACACAAAAAATAGACAATCAACCATTTTTGTGCCCCATTCCCTCACATAAAAGCAACTACTAGAAAACGAGAATAAAGGCTTAAAAGGAGCTCTAGTAATTAAATAGAGACGCTCTAATCGATA
The DNA here is from genome assembly GCA_010094045.1 of Lojkania enalia. Taxonomy (NCBI): domain Eukaryota; kingdom Fungi; phylum Ascomycota; class Dothideomycetes; order Pleosporales; genus Lojkania; species Lojkania enalia. The sequence continues at coordinate 44,765 of ML986818.1, forward strand.
TAAAGCTCTACCTCTCGAGGAGCCTTATAATTATCGTGGGGTTGCGATTTTCTAGTTACCTAGTAAGGTGTAGAAGGCGCAGGAGAATATACACCAACAAGAAGCTTACGAATAACAGTTACAGCTTCAAAAAAAGGAGGCAGCTAAGGCTAGGAAAGGCTAGCCAGCAGCTAAAAGCTAGGTTACTGCAAGAAAAACGCGTTGTAAGGGCTAAGGCTTAAGCAGCTCGAGCAAAGGCAAGAGCTGATCAGGCAGCTGAACAAGCTTAAGTTTAGAGAGCTTGCAGGGCTCAAAAGCAACTTTAGAATCGAATTAAAATTGCTGAAAAATGAAAGAAGAAAGTTTTAACAGCTCCTATTAGAGCTACAGGAATAAACCAGGGGGTGCAGCAGGTTGCAGGTGCTGCTAAGGCCTCTGAGGGCTCATTAGCTCTACAGTCGCGCAGAGGCCGTGCAATCAAAACACTAAGTAGATTTCTACAATACTAGTAGCTAGGATCAATTTATCTGCCTTATAGAGCTCTCCACCAAAAAATCTCGCAATAATAGCTATTTTTGCGGGTTCTACAGCCTCAACAAGCTGGCTGAGCTTTCGGTGTTGAGCGTGCACGCCGCGATAGCGTACACGCCGTGCGCCAAGACGGTAATTCTTTTCAGAGAATAATTAACCTTTGTCCTTTGCATCTGAAGAAAATGCGGCTCAAGTGGCTTTCAAGCACAGTTGGAACAACTCTGCCGTTAGTATTTAATCTATGATCCTCGCGAAACACGGGACATTTCTATCCGATGACTTTCGCATGTTATATTCCACGCAGCGGTGATCGGCCATGTTTTCAACATGTACGTACTAAGTTTGTCGCTTGAGGGCCCTAGAATCATCCGCTCCTGTCATGCGCGGGCCACCTACACTACAGCATGTTGTCAAGATCGATGGGAAATACGAGGAACTGCAAGGGTGGTTTTGATCAGCTTATGGGGCGTACGTAAGCATAAATCATGCATAGGAACGCCTTGCCGATAAACTATATTAGGCACTGAAACTGTGGATTCTCGTATTTCCCATCGATCTTGACAACATGCTGTTCTTCGGTGCAGGTATGTGGTACCACATAACATGTTGGCGAGATCGATTGGAAAAATGAGGAATTTCAAGGATGGTTTTGATCAGCTTATGTCGCGTACGTAAGCCCAAACCACGCATAAAAACTCCTCTGCCGTTAAGCTATATTAGGCACTAAAACCGCGAATTCTCGTATTCCTCATCGGCAGGTTTCAATCACCCGAACCTAAGCAAGGTTCGTACGACCCACGGCCTCCTCCTAGGACAAGTCGCCACATAAACTCAAAATGCTATAACTCTGACTGACTAATAATGAAGTGTATCCTCTTATCTGCAGGCATGCTAGTAGGGTTCATCCCCTGAAATTCACACAATAGTCACCCTAACATCTTTAAATTTCATTTGTGTAGGTGACGAGGAATTTTGAATTGGGAAGAATGTGCGTTCAGCAATACTATAACTGACCCCGGAGAATTATCTTTTAGGGCTAGGATTCTCCAGCTCTAACCCTGTCCTACGACTTCGGCCTGTTCGGGTAATTCTTTGCATCCTCTCTCAACAGTCTATGGGTTTTTGTTCTAGGATGTGTTTCAAATCTGCGACAATCCTGTATAGGTGGCTGTCCTTAGTAACACATTTGATGATAGATACAGATATGCCTTTCGGATGTAAGAAGAGTATTGAATCCTACGATTATTTCATATGGATGCGGTCCATGCTCTTGGAGAATGAGGCTGTACTGTAAATCCCCGCTCTGTACATCAATTCCCGAATCAGAGAGGATCCTAATCAAATTATCCAGGCTCAGAAATCATCTAGTTCGGCGGGGACCATGCTTCGAACGTCGATGCTTAGTTTGCACTCGCCAGTGAAGCGGACGCTACTAAGCAGCTCTGCGGCCTTGCATGCTCACATTCAGGTATACAAGATATTCAACTATCAAGCTTGTTCACAAATGCTAATTAAAGATCTTTGTTTCGTCCAGCAACTGAAATGTAACCCTTATAATAACACAAATTTAACAAACCTTCTTTTTGTGCCGCCTGAAATTATTAATTAACATGCCCAACGATGTCCTCGCGATGCCAAGGAATTAGTGGATCCATGATCAATATTTACATTCCTTTCATTGGCAACGTGGAAGTATACGCTTTACAACCAAATCCCATGAATCCTCTACCTTCGTAGCATCCTTCCCATCCGCTATACAAGCTAACAGACCGCACGATTACCCTAGATATCACATACAAGGGCGCCTTTCCAATCTGTCCAAATAGGTCAACATATTTAAGAATGATAGCAATTACGCCCTGTCTTATACTATCCAGTTCATCATTGCATTGTCTATTCACCATCATCTAAAGTATCCCAGTCTTCTCCGGCAGAAGTAACAAACCAAGTCATACTTATCTATCGAAACCCACTCATACCTTTCTATCATTATCATGCGAGTCTCTGCTGCTGCTGCCATAGGGCTTGTGGCTCTTAGTAGCCAATTTGGAGCATATGCCAGCGTAATTCCAGTCGATCCAGATATGGCAATTGAGCAAAGGGCTCCAGCGCCACCGGTTAAGCCCCCTACTGTGCCACCACCAGTGAAGCCGGTGCCACCCGTGAAGCCGGGCTCGCAAAAGCCGAACAACAATGAGCCAGGAGGTGATGGAGCTCCAGAACCTCTAACCCCTCCAACTCCTCCAACTCCTCCAGGCCAAAAAATAGGCGTTCCAAAAGAACCAATTATTCCAGTCAAGCAAGTTGACCCGGAATCCCTGAAGCCGACCGATGACCCGCCAATGCAAAGTGTTGGAGAAGTTATCGGACTACCGAAGCCAGATAAAAATGCAAAGAATACTATGGCTGAGCCCATCGAAGCGTGGGCAAATGAGCAAAACGGTGAGACAAATATCTTGGACGGTGTCGAGATAAAATACAACGAGGGTGGTAATACAAAGGAGACTATACCTAAAGACCCCGCCAGGCCTACAAAACCTCTATCAGCAGTCATTGACTGGCGCTCGAACGACGGAAAAGACAAAATTCCGCTGGGAAAGGGAAATTTCTGCAAAGCCAAGGGGGGTGCCAAACGTGACCTTAGCGCTCAGTCTGAGAAATCTCCATTTGCTAAGCGAATGTCACCGAATCAGGGAGCACAGAAAATTAATGTGTGGCATGAATGTATGTTGATATGACTCACACTTCTAGTCAGTCCAATCTACTAACGATATTATAGTTGTGAAAAGGGTCAACGACATACTAAAAGAGGACCCAAGAGTCCAAAGAGCGATTCCTGTGTATGCTTTTGGTGGTTTTAGCAGCCTATCAATCAACGGTCGCGGAGCTAACGGCAAGACGAGCGACATTGACGTGGTCTACGGTTCCGATGTAACAGCAGACGAAGCAAGCGCATTTGAAAATGCCGTCGTCAAAGTGTCACAGAAGATGGCAGAAAAAGGATACCCAGGATTGTACATGGACACCACGATCACTGCTGATTTCCGAAACTCCATGCCCGACATCGAAGCATATAGTCATGACGTGGCTTGGGAGCGCTCAAGACTTCGGATTATGCATACATCGTTTCCATTTCAGCTTATGAACAAGCTGGATAAGCTCACGAGATATGCAGGTGCAAATAACGGACAAGTACAGGAAAAAGACATGCAGGATGCAAAAGCGTTTTTGAGAAAGAGTGTACAAATGAATGGCGGCCGTAAGCTTACCTTGGAGCAACTGCGTTCTTTTGGGCAAACAATGGGGGTAGATGCTGATCGTGTAATCATGGGCGCTGGCAAGGCAGTTTATGCACAGTACAAAGGATTCGCTAGCGATGTCAAGAGCATTTGGAAGTACGCAGAGATGGAAACAAGTTCGGGAAGTGAGGGAAGCCCGATGTCAGTAGATGAGACTGAAGACCTAGAGGGCGTTACTCCCTACTACTCGTGTTCGTAGATAGGGTGTATCTTAGACTGCATCTTAGACACAACTGCAAATTGGGGTCGTGGGAATTGGGGTGGGAGGGACTGCGATTGCAGTAGCTGTATTATTGTCATATATCTATTTAGAAAGGGTAGATACATAGTATAGAGGCATTCCACAGGTTCCTAGATGCTTTTTATTTTTCTCAATCTCTGCTGATATGTAAGCAGGAGGGGGGTGGAGACTGTATAGGGTGGTATAGATAGATGTATTGATGAGGTCCCTTCACCTCTCGGTCAAGGTACGGCTGGAGAATATATAGTAAGTGAGACAGCTTAGTCAAGGACTGCATAGCTGATCAGGCACGTGACCTGAGCTTACACACCCCCCTCAGGTTCGAACGTGTTCGAATCTAATACAATGAATAAGGGAAAAGAAAAATGATGTGATCTGGTATAGCCTAGCCTCATTAAAACCTCAAAACCCAGTGGGATAAAATCGGATAAAAGAGTATTAGCAGATCAAGAAGGAAACGAATATCTGGCTATAGGCCATGTGGACTTACAGCAGCTATACACGACTACTAGTCTTTCGGACTCACAGTAATCGTACAAAGATACAGGCCTAGTGGACTTACAGCAGCTATATACAACTACAAGCCTTTCGGACTCACAGCAATCGTACACAGCTACAAGCCATATGTATGGACTTACAGCAGCTATATACAACGACAAGCCTTTCGGACTCAAAGTAATCGTACATAACTACAGGCCTAGTAGGAAATGAATATCTAGCTACAGGCCATGTGTGGACTTAAAGCAGCTATACACGACTACAAGCCTTTTGGGCTCACAGCGGTCGTATACAGCTACTAGCCATGTGTGGTCTTATAGTAGCCACCTCAGGAATGAGCGTACTTGAAGCTGATTTCGACCATAGGCCACCCTCTGCTGTATAGGCAGAGCTGCATGAAGTGCGGGCTTATACCGCTGACGGTGCAGTTCCAGGTGGGGATCTTCCGCCGTCGCGGTGTTGGTGGACCTCGCTCTGTATATTGAGGCGTCCCTCAGAGCTATTATAGAGGTCCTGATGTGCTTCTGTTTCCGCTATAGATAGAGGCTGATTGATACATGATTTGAACTTAACGCTTTGAAAGAGATTGAGCTGATTACTCGATAGGAAAGTCTTTGAAATTAAGAAGTGATAGCTAGTTCTAATGGCGTAGTTTAGGAAGTAGTTTCGTAAGACCATCTGCTGGCTGGCAGCTAGTCTGGATGTATGATAGGTCGATTTGATTATTCTGAACTTCTTGTCGAAGCCAGTGATAAAAGATATAGATCGGTTGATTGGCTGCTTAATTGATCACTTGATTGATCGCAGTATGCGATTGAAATGGAGATTCTCTCTGAGCGCGAATCGGATAACGTAGTTTATAAGCGAGCTGCGAACCCCACAAACTTTCTACGACGCGTCACCTATCAACCACAATGGCTCTACTAACTACTATTCAATTATCTTACAGCGAAGCAGATATCTTCCTAGCTATCTCAGCTATTAATCAGAATCAGGTCCAGAGCGTCAACCGCGCTGCAGCGACGTTTAACGTCCCTGAAAGCACGCTTCGCAGCTGACGCGCCGGGAAGCCTACACGACGCGATTGCCGGCCCAACTTAAAGAAGCTTACTAAGCTAGAAGAGGAGGCAATTATTATGCATATACTTGACCTAGATTTGTGAGGCTTTACGCCTACTCTAGGTGCTGTACGAGATATAGCGAATAAGCTGCTCACTAAGCGCGGCGCTGGCCACGTTGGCTAGTAGTAGCCTAGGAACCTTGTTAAGCGAACGGATAGCCTTACAACACAATTTAATTGACTCTATAATTAATAGCAAGTTCTTTACGAGGATCCTAAAACTATAAGCGCCTAGTTTTAGCTTATAATATATATAAAGGCTACCTATAGTATCTATAATAAGAATATATTTAACTTTAATAAGACTAGCTTTCTAATAGATAAAATATCCTTCTAACTATTTATTATAGGCTTAGAGAGATATAGCTAGCTAAAAGTAATCTAGCTAGATAATTATAAGTAAACGATAGTAATCTATAGAATTAATACTACTAGATAGATAATTCTACTCTTTTTTATCTTTACTAGCTAGTTATTATAATAATACTATAATACTTTTATACCTATACTATTCCTACTATAATATTTAAACTAGCTGCTAGTAATAGTTATTAGCTACTAATTAGAATAGAGGAAGGTTTTAATAATCTAGCTAGCTTGTATAGTAGTATAAATCTAGCTTTTATAAAAACTTATATAATATAGATATTTCTATTTTTTATATAATATTTTAATATTTATATATAATATATATTAGAGAGTAGATATTAAAGTAATAAACTTTATAAATATTAGCGTTTATAGACTAGTATAACCGCCTCTAATTGGCCGGGTGTAGGGTAGAGTAATAATTAAGAGTAATTACGTGCTATAGGGAGATTATTCTTATAAACTTATAATAGAAGTATATAAGTAGAGTATATAAAAGATATTTAAGTTAACTATAAAAAGCTATAAAGGTTAGAGTTGTAAGGTTATTAAATATAATTTAGTCTCCTTACTATTCTTTTATACTTAGTTATTTAGTTAACTAAACTGCTAAATATATTATATATTTTATATTAGCCTTATTTTTCTAACTATATAGAGTCTTAGATCTTAATTAGGTCTAGTATAGGGATTCCTATAAGAGTATCTATAATACTATCTTCCCCCTCTAAATTCTTAGCCTAAAAGTTTTCCCGTTCTAATCTAGTATATAATAGGGTTAGTATACTATCTTTACTAATACTATATATATTTCTAATACCCCCCCTTTATTATTTAACTCTAGATAGATACTATTATACTAATTATATAGACTACTTAGGCGAGATTATTATACCTTACTCTCGGTATTTCTATAAGGAGCTAACTTATAAGGTAGATAAAAAAGAGATACCTAAAAAATTATATTATTTAGAATACCTTTATACTAGTATACGTTTATTATATAATATAGATCGCGATGCTTGGATTATATATATATTATAATCCCGTACTACTAGTTCGTTCCTAATTCTTCCTAGTAGTAAAGTAGGATGCTGAAGTTGTAAAGCTAGAGGAGAAGATTCGTCTAGCTTAAGAAGAGTTAGAATAGCTTTTTAATAAGGTAGCGGCGGCCTATATAAATATTTAGCGTCTTTATAAGGTTCGCGAATAAGTAAAGTATAAATAGGTAGAGGGTTATAAATATATATAGGAGTAGCTTAAAGAAGAAGAAGAAGAAGCGGATTATAAGGCGGGTCTTCTTTCTAAAGTAGAGTCGCCTCCCGCGATATAGCTAATATTATTTAATCCTACTATTCTATTCCTAGGTTTTCTTTACGAATTTGGTTTTTATAATATACCTACAATACTATAGAGCTAAGGTTTTCTTCTAATTTCTAGGTATTATTCTATACGTTCCTATATTTATCTATTTTTAACTACTTAATTAGATAGTATTATTTACTATTCTATATTCTATATTCTATTATTTTCTTAACTTTCTATTCCTAGTTTTCTCTATATACGTTTATATTATATACTACTAGTTTAGTATTTTAGAGCGCCTTTTCTATAAGTACGATATAGAAGGTTAGGTAGATTTTTATAGTTGTAGATAATTTAAGTTAATAGTTTATAGGTAATATTTATTCCTTAATCTTATATAGTCTAATTTTAATATAATCTAGTTTACTACTTAGTTATTTACTTTAAATATTTTATTGTAGTAGTTAAACTTTTTCTTCCTTCTTAAAATAAGATAGTTATTTATATTTCTTATTATAGTATTTCTTTATAGTATATTATAGGAACTAGAAGTCTTTCTTTAGTAAGTCTTACGTTTATTAAATAATCTTAATTTGTTTCTATACCTAAAGTATCTATAATACTACTTTAATTAGAGTGTTATAAGTTTTTAGTTTATACCTATAATTTACTATAAATAGTAATACTTCGGTTATACTATATATAGTACTATTATATACGAGTTATGCTATTAGTAGTAGTATTACCTAATTATTTTATCTATAGTTAAAGTAGTACTATAAATATTACTCTACTATTTAGTTTATTTATTCTATCTATCTATCTATTTATAAGTAAAATGCTATAAATATCTTATATTTAATTCCTAGTAAGTTTATAATTATTTACTAAAACTTTAAAGTAAACTTAGTATTTTAGTCTATAATTATTTTCTATAGTACCCTATATTAAATAATAATCTATTTTAGAAAGATGTTCACAACCTATTCTACTAATAATACTTTATTATAGGAAATAAAGTAGATGTATTTTATAAGTCTATTTATAATTATTATAATAGAGTTATATACCTCTCTCTTAGGGTAGTCTTTTAACTTTAGTAGCTTAACAATAAAGTCTATAGTAATTTCCGTTTATAATCTAGTTGGTATTTCTAGATTTTATAACAGTCTATAGAGTATATATCTATTAAGTTTATTCTATTAGTAGTCTATATATTCTTATAATATATTCTTTACCTATTCTCTTATTTTAGGAAAGTAGAATCTTTTAAGGATTCGTTCTAGCGTTTTCTCTATTCCTTAATATCTGTAGGTAGGAACTTTATAGAATTATCTAATAAATTCTTTTTTAACTTTAGCTAGTATATAAATCCGGTTATAAATATATAGTAGTCTATCTATCTATTCTAGTTCTTATTCTTAGAGTTCTTCAGATATTCTATCTATTACTAATCTAATTATAGTTATCCAGCTTACTTCTTTAATAATAGTTATTACTACGAGTTGTAGGTAATTATATACTATACTTCTATCTTATTATCTTCTTAGTAGTATAGCTGTAGTTCCTTTCTCTTACTTATATTCTAGTAGTCTATTTAATACGTCTACTCTTCGGTTTTATTTTCCGCTAATATAGATAATTTTAAAGTCGAATATAGCTAGTTCTTATAACCATCTAATTTATCTAGAGGTAAGAGTTTTAGTAGTAAGGAAGATAGTAAGATTCTTATAATCCTAATAGACTTTAGTTTACTATTTTACTCCTTACAGGTACACACGCTATTCTTTAAAGTATACTATAATAGCTAGAAGTTCTTAGTTATATATATTATAATTTATCTCTACTAATATAAGTTTTCGTAAATAGTATACTACTAGATATTGTTTTCTATTATAGATTTATATAAGGATTCTAGCTATTCTTATTCTTAATACGTCGGTTTTTATAAAAGCTTTCTTTTCTAGATTATAGAGTTTTAGTACTAGTTCTTGTTAAAATTATTTCTTAACTTCTTAGAAGGCTTTTTCTTATTTATTTCCCTATATAAAAGTAATATCTTTTCTTAATAGTTGAGTTAAGGGTATAGTTATATTACTCTAATTATCTATAAAGGTTTAATAGAAGTTATAAAATCCTATAAAAGATTAGACATTTTTAACTAACTTTAAAATTAGATAATCTCTAATTACTACTAATTTATTTAAATTTATTTATAATTATTCTAGTTTAATAATAAATCCTAAATAGTCTATTTATATAGTATAGAATTTATATTTTCTTACCTTAAAATATAATTTTACTACTTATAATACACGTAGTACTTATTCGATATATTTCTTATATTCTTACTTTATTTTTATCTATATAAGAATATTGTCTAAGTATACTATATAGAATTATCTAAGATATAGTCTTAGTACCTTATTAATTCGTTTTTAAAAAGTAGTTAGTATATTAATAAGTCTAAATAATATAACTAGGTATTTAAAGAGATTCTTTTTTATTCTAAATACTATTTTCTACTTATCTCTTTCTTTAATATAGATTTAATAGTACGTATTTTAGATGTCTAATTTTATAAAGATAGTAGCTTCTCTTAATTAGTCTCTTAAGTTACAGATAAGTAGTAAGAAGTATCGGTTCTTAATTATAATATTGTTAAGAGTGCGATAATTAATATATATTTATAGGTCTATTATTCCTTTCTTATCTATAAAGAGTATAGGGTATACTATTAGTAAGTTTAATTTTTAGATTATTCCTTTCTTTAGGTACTCGTCTATATATTATTCTAGAGCTTCTACTTCTCTTAATATTAGGCTATATATTAGTCTATATCTAAGTTCTTTTTCTAATTATAGTTTAATTTTATAATCGTATTCTCTATATTTAGGTAGATATTATAGTAGTTCTTAAAGTTGTTCTATTAAGTATTAGTATTCCTTAAATATACTATATAATACGTTTCTTATTAGGAATAATTCTTTTACTACTTCTTTTATTATTATAGCAAGTTGTTCTTTAACTAGCTAACCTAAGTTTTTAAGGATAATTCGTCCGGTTTACTAGTTTATCTAAGGGTTTTCCTTTCTTAACTATAAAATCTCTAGGATAATATTATAGTTAGTAATTTCTATAATTTAGAATATCTATTCTTATTAGGTTATTCCTAGAATTTTAAACTCTTCTAGTTCTATAATATATATAACTTTCTTCTAGAAGTCTTTTCCCTCTATAGTTTAGATTATATAAGGTCGTTCTAGTTATACTATAGGTATTCCTTTTCTAGTAATATAGTTACTAACTATAAAATTCTATATTACTCTACTATTAATAAGTATATATATCTTATAGCGGTAATATTATTCTAGTATTATAAGATAGTATTCTCCTATATTCCTATATAGTTAAGTTGTTTTAGACTAGTAGGCTATTACTTCTTTTATAGATATATATTTTAGGCATTTTTATTCTAGATATTTATATTATAGTCTTCCTTTAATATATAATTTAGGTAGTAGAGGTCTAAATTCGAGTACTATATAGTTTTAGGTTTATTTAATAACTTCCTATTCTATTATAGCTTCTTACTTTATAGGGTTTCCTAGTACCTTATTTTTATTTAGTTGTTTTAGCTATATACCTATATTTTCTTTTCTTTTTTAGTAGGCCTTATATTATCGTTTAATATACGATATCTATACTATCTTAAAATATACTAGGTAGTATTAGTTTATATAGAGGTTATTATCTTCTCTAATCTAGTAGTCCTATTTTTATTTATATTATAATGCCTTTAGTACCCAGTATTTTACTAGTACTTTACTTTATAAGAAGGCTACTACTTTTCGTACTATATATACAGCTTTATCCCAATCTATTATATTAAGATATTCTTCTACTACTTTCGTCGTCTCTATCTATTTTTAGAAGTATAAGAAGTAGATCTCTCTAAGATAGATATTTTACTATTCTTTATAAACGTCGATAATATCTTATTCTAGTCTGTTCTTATTATAGAATCTTATAGGTAGTTCTTCTCGTAGGGTAGCTATAAGAGCCGAGGTTTCCTATTCGTACTTAATTATTTTTTATTAGTATATAAAATATACTCTAAATACTAGTTTAGGTATTAGTACTCTAGTAGTAGCTTCTTCTATTTATAACGGGGTATTTATTTCTTTATCCTCATCTAATTTTTCCTAAACTTCCTCTAACTATCTTTTTATATATTTTTACGTTACTATAAGTTATATTTTCCTCTAAGACTAATATTCTATAGCTTCTTTAAGTTGTTAGTATATTTAATACTTATCTTTATTATAGAAGGACTAATATAGGGTTCTATATTCTATAATTATAGCTAGTTTTTCTTTACCTACTTCCTACGGTTTATCTTCTATAGGCCGGTTTTTCTTTTCTTTCTTTTTGCTTCGATATTCTTTTACTATATATCCTAGTTTCTAATAATTATAGTACTTAATATCTTTCCTCTAAGTCTTCTTTTCCTAAGTCGCCTATAACTTAGGCTTCTTTTCTCTAGTAGTACTTAGATCTATAGGTCTACCTATATTAGCAGTTTTTACTAAAAAGCGTACCCTTTAGTAGTATACTTACCTTTTCTTATTTTTAAACTAGTATAGTTCGTTATTAATTCTTTTTACTAGTTAGAAGTATAATACTAGATTCTAAGGTTATTCTATATATATTATTACCCTTCTTATTTCTATTTTTAATCTTCTATAGAACTTTACTATTATATTATAGTCGTTCTATACAACTTTATTTAAGAGCTGTTAAAAACTTAATATATACGAGGTAATAGATTCTAGTTAAACTAGGTCGTAGAGTCTATCTTCTACTACTTATACTTCGTTAATATTTCTAAACGCTAGTTTAAGTTTCTATTAGAAGTATTCTAGACTTATAAATATTACCTTAGTTTCGCTTTTCTAGTATTCTTCCGCGTAGTTCTTAAAATCTATTAGAAAGGACTAGAACTAGTTAAAGGGTTTACCTGTTAAGTATACTCCTATAAATAGTACTTTCTTATTTATATACTAGATAATATCTAGGTTAGTATTAATATAAATTCTTACTACTACTAGAAACCCTTTAAGTTTAAACCTAGTTCTATTAAACTTATTAAGTAGTACTAACTTAATTTATCGCTAATAATATATTATTAGTAGTACTTTTTTAACTTACTTAAGTTTCTAGATAATTCCTATAAGTCCTATTCCTTACTTACTATTAACTATTTCTTATATTCCTTTAAAGCTTTTAAAAAGGCTATTTTAAGTTTCTTTTAAGCTTCTTATTTATTTGTCTATTAAGACTAGCTATTTCTATTATTATATTAATTTGTTCTATATTCTTATAAATATAGTTATTATACCTGCCTCTAAAAATGTAACCTTACTAGCTAATCCTAATATTCTACTTACGTAAGTTTCCTATATTACTTACTAAAGGTATCTCTTTCCATATAACTAGGGTAGTTTAACTAGTCTTACTTCTTCTAGTCTTATAAGGGTAGTTAAAGTATAATCGCCTCTAATTAGCTGGGTATAGGGTAGAGTAATAACTAAGAGTAATTATATACTATAGAGAGATTATTCTTATAGGCTTATAATAGAAGTATATAAGTAGAGTATATAAAGGATATTTAAGTTAACTATAAAGAGCTATAAAAGTTAGAGTTATAAGGTCGTTAAATATAATTTAGTCTTCTTACTATTCTTTTATGCTTAGTTAACTAAACTATTAAACGCGTTATATATTTTATATTAGCCTTATTTTTCCAACTATATAGAGTCCTAGATTTCGATTAAGTCTAGCACAGGGATTCTTATAAAGGTATTTATAATACTTTATTATATAATTTAATCTTTTTAAATTAAGCTTTATTAAAGAGAAAAGTTTAAATAATAAAATTAATTATATATTTTTAATAGTAGATTTATTAATATAAAAAATTTTAAATAATATTTTTATTATCTAAAAGATATTAAAATATTATATAATAGAGTATATTATTTATAGTTAGGTTATTAGTAATAATTACTTCTAGTTTTTATATAATACTATAATTTTAAAGAACTAGAAGAATAGTATTCTATTACTCTTCTCTACTATAGTTTACTATTATATATAAAGCTAGGAGATCTTTTATTTATTATTCTTATAAGTTAATAAAATAAGCATATATTACTAAAAGAAGATAATTATTTAGAAAAGTTTAGATATTAACGTACTATATAAGCGAGCTAATCATCTAAGTAAGCTAATTATAATACTAAGACTCTACTAAAATCGCGATAATTATACTTTATAATATTATACTACAACTAACAACTGTAGAATTAATTTAGAAAGAAGCTAGAATATAGCTTATACTCTAAACTCTTTAATAAGACGTAATATTAACTATACGTCACGTTATATCAATCTATAATATTTCCTAAAGTATACTTAGTATACGAAAGTAAGAAATAACTCTATAACACGATTACCGGCCTAATTTAATAAAGCTTAGTAAGACTAAGGAATGGGTAATTGTTTAGTATATACTAGATCTAAATATAAGAGAATTTCCGCTGTAACTTACTACTGTTTAAGATATAGCTAATTTACTACTAGCTACACGCTCTACTAGCTAGATTAGAAAGAACTAGGTAGAAAACTTTATTAAATATACGCCTAAGCTTAAGGTTAAATTTAGTTAAAAGTACAACTATTTAAAAGCTAAATATAAGGATTCTAAGATTATAGAAGGCTAGTTCTACCTTATATAGAATATAAAGGCTAAGTATAGTATTATTAATAAAAATATATATAACTTTAATAAATTAAGCTTTATAATAGGTATAATATTAATAGAAGTAGTAGTTACTAGCTCTAAGAGACGGAATCGACTAAAGCAGCTCTAGCTAGGTAATCGCGAGTAGACTATAATTATCTAGAGTATTAACGCGATAGAATAGGTAATACTACCTTTTATTATCTTTATAAGCATCTACTACCTCTTTATATAGTATAAAGAAGACGATATTCTACTAACCTAGGCTATATAGATTACTAATAACGGCTAGACGACAAATAATATTAGTATTAAATAGTTAAAGTACTTTAATACGTATATAAAATATTATACTATTAGTATAACGTAAAGTACTACTAAGCCGGCTATACTACTAAGCCGGCCACTTTTTCTTAGCACCACCAACACCATGTATAAGACCTTAATTTACTCGCCATCTATAAGAGAACCTGTATATGAGATACTTAGACTAGATTTAGAAGAAGCTTCTATATCTTTTTAGCACGTACGAGCGTTATACCCAGTCTTTCTATAGTTCCTATAGTACCGTTAACCAGGTTAAGCTGGTTCCTTACTACTACCACCACGAGCCTTCTTAGATCGCTGAGGAGCTATAGATGCCTCAGCAGCTCTGTACGAAGCTCCCTTACTATACTCTATTATACTACTATACTGGATTCGCTTTCGTTTATATGTTTTACACTTTATTATAACTTCTAATTACTCTTTAAACTCTATAATCTAGTAGTTTATAAGAGCGTTTTAATGCAGCATTAATTCAGCTCCTTTTATTAGCTGTAAGAAGCCTTCTTTAGCTTCTTTTAGTGATCGTATGAAGGACCTCTATATAAGAGTTAATTATAACCTAAATTCTTGTGTGTTACTTAGTATTTTTAACTGCTATAGTATTTCTAGTAGGGGTACCTCTAGTAGTATACGCAACCGGACTTTAAAGCGCTTAAGAACAACCTATACGTTAATAGAAACTAGTCTAGATACTTTAAAGACCTTTTTACAGTTCTTATACGTAAATATATTAAAAAACACGTCTCTAAAGGCTGGTAGGAAGCCTTTCTTATTAATATAGTAGATGTATTAGCGTGCTAAGTCTTATACGCGCTAGAAGTACTTTAGCTTTAATAGTAAGAAGTATACTATATTAAGTAGCTGTAGAATATATAATAAATATGCTGGTATATAGAGGGTAAGGATCTTTCGTACGAGGTAATAATCCTTAAAATCCTAGTTTAGATAGCTCTTATAGTTATTAAGAATAAGTAGCTTATATAACTCTATCTAACGCGTCTTTATATGCGCGTTAAAGTACTTTAACTACTTAAGACTAAGCTTATTATTTATCCATCTATTCTTAGAAACTGAGAGCTTCTAGTCGTACAGTATATCTATCTCCTTATACTATGCTAAGATATAGACGCGTCCTTTATAGATAATAAATAGTAGAGTTATATACCTAGTAGCGCAGATACTCTAGATTACTATAACTTACTCCTAATTACCTAGCTAAATAAGTATAGGTCTTATATAGTATTCTAAACCTGTAATAACTTTTATAGAGCTAATTATACCTATCTAGAAGCCTATCTTATTAAAGTTATAGATATTATCTTTATAAATACTATACTTAGCTACTATCTCTTATACGAGCTTAAACCACGCGTTAATAACCTCTAGATCTTCTTATAATATTCTCTAACAGTCCTTTACTCAATTAAAAACTGTTTTAAGCTTATTTATACGCGATATAAATCGTTTAAACCAGTTTTTATCTATAAATATCTTACCCCGCGTATATAATAGTTTATCTACTATATCTACTACCTTATAAAGCCGTAGCGTAAATCCTTATAAATTAAGGTTAAAGATATATCGTACGATCGTCTGCTCTTCAGTTGCTGTAAGCTTTATATAATTTGGTTAAGTTTGAGGTCGAAAGGTAATTCTATAAAGCCGGTTAGAGAGCTGCTAGTATTATATATTAAAAGCTGCTATAGCGCGTCGTATACTTCGAAATTAGCCTAAAGTATAGGCCTGAAGGGCAAGTTTAATTCTACCTTCTTAATTAGATAGATTAGCTTTATATTGTTAAGATATAGTATTGCGTATAGAAAAGTTGCTATACTAAGAAAAAGTGGCCGGCTCGGTAGTATAGCCGGCTTGGTAGTATAGCCGGCTCGGTGGTGCTTTACGTTATATCGATTACTAATTCTTAACAGCTATAAGAGCTATAACTCGCTTGAATTTAGGCAGCTCTATAAGGAAAAGAATATTATTACTCTCTATATACCTCTACATTTATCGTATCTACTACAGCTATTAGATATAGGTTGTTTCTCGCCTTTAAAAACTATATACGGGTGCTAAGTCGAGCAGCTAATATATAGTTATATTAACTATATTATAAAAATCGAGTTCTTATCTTATTTTAAAGCAGCTTTTAACGTAGTAATTATAAAGAGTAATATCTTAGATAGCTTTTAAAGTACTAGTCTAGTTCTATTTAATCTAGATATAATACTATTAAAGCTTAAAGTTTAACTATATATACTAATATCTTCTATAATTAAAAATACCTATTAGAAGTTAAAAATACTAAGTAATCCTATTAAATTTAGGTTTTAATCTATATACATTCGATTAAAAGTTTAAAAGTACCTAAATAGCTTATCTATTTTAATAGTAGAGGCGTTTAAATAGTTTATAAAGGGTACTATATATATAATATATAAAAATATACTATTATACGCTTAGGTTACTAAGTTTTAAATAGCTAATAAAGCTGATATATAATATCGATTATATAAAAGAAAGTATATATAAAAGAAAGGCGATCTAACAATTAAAAAAGGCGCTTAATTAACTGCTCTAAAAGAGTTTAACACTTATACTAATAGAAAGAAGAGTAGAAAGAAAGCGCGTGTTAATAGAGGCTAGCCAACTTAAAGGCGCTACAGGTAGAATAGCGAGGCTAGATATAACTTGCGGACGTATAAAAATAATATTATAGATATAGAAGAATAGGCTACTATACTATATAGTACGATAGAATATAAGAAAGTATAATATTTTACGAGAAGTAGTCGCGATTTTAGTATAGTTTTAGTATTATAATCTATAATAGCGTAGGTAAGATAATAGGTCTAAATGCGGCACAAAACTACTTAAAGGTATATAAGAGTATATAGGGGTTTAGAAACCTAGGAATTCTATTAACACCTATAGGCCTTATATAAAAGGATATAGAAGAACTATTAAGCTACTTATAAGGGAGTATATAACTATATATAGATAGGAAAAGGAGCAGAGTTAGAGATAGAATAAGATAAATAAAAAGCTTTACGATAAGGTTATATATAAAGCTTTTCGCAGAACAATTTCTTCGCATTATTATACTACCCTCCTTTTTATAGGCTAATAGTCCCTATCTATACTAGTTTAGGAAGGAATTAGAGCTATTATAGATAGGTTCTAGTATAAAGAAATTTCTTTAAAGAGGTATTTATTAGTAAAGGTTAATATATATAGTTACTTATAGAAATATATTTATATATTAACGTAATATTAAGTAAAGTTTTTATAGTAAGGATAATTAACCTATATATTAGCTAGTAACTACTATTATAATAGTTTATTAATATTACAATTTCGTCGCGTATAGTAACGAGTATTTACTAGCCTTAGTATATTCCTAGATCGCTGTTAACTAAGCTTTCTTAACTAAATAATAACTTCTACTCTATACGTATTATTACGTATCTCTAGTACCGTCTATTACTAAAGTATTACTAACACTTTATAGAAAAAAATTAATTAATATACTACTCTATCTACCTTTTAAAACCTCTTTAAAAGCCTTCTAAATTATCTACCTTTAGACTATATATATACTCGCCCGCGGGCGGTATATAATATTTACCTTTCAGTCCTTAAGATTAAAAAAATGCGAGTATTATACCTTGTAAAATAAAAAGTACAACCCCGTACGAATCATATCTAATACTAGTAGAATACTTACTACTAATATACTTATAGATTCTCTCCTACTATAAGAAGGAGTTTCTAGTCCTCTAGGGCCATCTTAAACTATAAGCAGCGGCCTAATATATAGGAGATAAGAAGAATAAAAAGGTAGCTTTTAAGACTATTTTAGAGTCTATTTATAATCTAGTACTTATAGCCTAGATTATAAAAAGTTAGAAAGCTAGCCTTTTTAAGGCTAGTATCTAGGTAGCTTTATTCTACTAAAGTACTAAATTACTCTATTAGGTTTCAGCTCTAAAAGCTCTAGTATCTAGCCTTTAAACTAATATTATAGCGCTCTTAGGTAGTTAAAGATAAGGTAGAAGAGGTTTAGAGGGAGTCCGGAAGAAAGAAAGAGGAAGAAGAGTAGAAGAGAAGAGGACTAGGGAGATATTTAACAGCCTACTATTAGACCTTCCAAATACTATAGAAGAGTAATTTCAGGCCTATACTTTAGTTTTTAAATCTACTACTTAACTCTTATATATTATTATCTACTAGATAATCTATATT
>ML986819.1:11395-61223 GCA_010094045.1 Lojkania enalia
GATACTTAAGCTTTTAATAATAATATAATAATAAAATAATAAGAATATAGTCTAGAACGAGAATTAAGTAAACTTAACTCTTTTAACTATTAAAAGAGGTTAAATAAATAGTAAAAAACGTACTACTTTAATATTTAATATAATTTAAACAATTTTATACTAATAATACGCTGGAATCTACTTATAGTATAATTATAAGTCTAACTTAAAAAGACTAATAAAATCTAAAGAGGAGGTTATTATTTAATATATATTTAACCTAGATTTATAAAGATTTATATCTACTTTAGCTACTATATAAGATATAGCTAATAATTTACTTACTAAACGCGGTATAGGCTAGATTAGTATATATTAGCTTAGAAACTTTATTAGATATACTTCTAAGCTTAAGATACGCTTAAATTAGCTTTATAATTACTAGAGAACTTTATATAAAGATCTTAAAGTAATTAAAAGCTAGTTTAACCTTATATAGCGTACTAAAAAGAAGTATAGTATTATAGATAAGAATATATACAACTTTAATAAATCTAGCTTTTAAATAGGTATTATTTTATTACAACTAGTTATTATAAGTATAGAGAGATATAATTAACTAAAGATAATTTAATTAGGTAATTATAAATAGATTTTAGTAATTTAGAGGGGTAATACTATTAGCTAAATACTCCTACCTTTTATTATTATTACTAGCTACTACTATCTCTCTATCTAGTACGAAAGTAATAATATATCTAAAAACTAAGCTAGTATAATTAGTAAAAATAGCTAAATAATAAATAAACTTAATATTAAGTAGTTAAAGTATTTTTATAGATATATAAGAGATTATATAGTAAATACGCGTTAACTACTAATCTTTAATAGCTATAACAGCTATAACTCGCTTAATTTCTAGAAATTCTACGAGGAATAGAGTATTATTCTACTTTATATACTAGTTTATTTATTATATCTATTATAGCTACTAGATATAAGCTACTTTTTACTATTAAAGTATATATATAAAAATTAGATCTTAGTCTTAGTATATAATTATATTAACTATATTATAAAACTTAAGTTCTTTCTAGCCTTTAAAGCTGCTTTTAAGATATTAATTATAAAGGATAATATCTATATAAGCTTTTAAGGAGCTAGTCTAGTCCTGTTTAATCTAGAAGTAGTACTTTTAAAGCTTAATATAAAGCTTTATATACTAATACCACTAGTATAAGATAATACCCTATAAGAAGTAAAAATACTAAGTAATACGAGCGAGCTAGAAGCTTAATTAACATTAATTTATAATTGGATTTAAAGAGATATAAAATCTTCGCTAGCTTCTATTATTAAGAAGCTAAATCAGCTTAAGAAAGGCTCTATAAAAGTAATATATCAGATTAGGTTAATGCGCGATGAAATCGTCAGCCTTTAAGAAGCAAATGAAGTAGTAATAAAACAGAAACAGCAGAAAAAAAGGCGGATTTAAGTGTAAGGGACCCTAATAAAAGTATAAAAACAGATGATTATTACTAAAAAGAATAATAAGAAGGAAACTCGGGCTATAATACGCTAATTTGGGGTATAATTAGGTACGAGGAGATAGCGTAAAGCGCGCTATAGCCACTACGGTAAGACTGGGCATAATTCTCGAACATGCTAGAAGGATGCAGAGGTTTCTATAGAATAATCGCGCAAGTTATAAATTGCTATTATATTACTTGGTTATTGAGCTATACGTATATAAAGGTTGAAAAAGTTGATGGGGTGGACCGCTCGCTTGTATGGGCCGCTCGCTTGTAGGGTACGTTATAAAATAATCGCGAAGTACGATAATTTATTTTTGACAACCTTGAGCTGGTAACGAGGCTGTATAGATAGCGGAGACGCCTCGTACTATACATCGACTTGATTAGTAGGCTCGGCTTGCACAAGACTTCCTTTATCGCCAGTTATAGAGCTATACTAGCTAGAATATCGCGCAGCTTGTTAAAGGCTGCTAAATAGCTATACACTCAGCAACGATCCTAGCAGAGGAGAATATTTGGCTTCGTGCTACCAACCAGCGCCAATAGTATATTGCCTCTAGAGGCGTTTTGTAGGCCTAACAGGGTCAATTACTTGTCGCAGAGGCGGAGAGGAGTATCTTGGAGGAAGCCCAAGCCTGGGCTGCCGGCGTACGACAACGAGCGCCACCAACGTGCAGCAAGTATCATATTTAAGGCTATAATAGGCGCTAGTATACTATTATGTAGAGTAGCTGTCTACAAAATTATATTCTGTCATCTTATATTATTGTTGAGTAATTCTGCATTAAGTCGCGCCGATTTTGGTAGGGCTGCCGGATGACTGATTTTGCCGGATGAGTGAAAACACCTTTGTTGCTAACATTATGTTTTAATAAACGTACTATCAATCATACTCTAACTAGCAGCCGGTCGGTGGCTGGCGCTGGAAGGGCTAGCGAGGTCGGCAGGGCTCGCAGGAAACGTGCTATCAACCATACTCTGGCTGGCAGTAAGTTTAGCAGCTGTCGCTGGCAGCTGTTTCGGGGCATTATGGTAGGAGCGGTGTAGATACAAAGGTGTCACGGTGTTACCGTGACAACTATCGATAATAGGAGGATATCTACGAGACTATAGGTCTAGTATATACTGAATAATAGTCGATTCTTCTAGCTTCGTGAGCTTCTCTAAATTAGGCTCGCAATCGTACCATAAAGGTCTACCAGCGCGTCGGTCTCTAAGCGTTATTTGGGGGATATTATAGGTAGCTGCAGCGCTTCGTACGCTTTAAATTTGATCCTAATTAATAGCTAAAATAGCCAGCAATATCTCACCCTTTTGACATATTAATTGAGGTTGAGGTGGTAGCCGCATCGCGTTGTAAACAGGTTGCAGCTTAGCGAGACAACGCTGAAGGTAGGCGACTCGCTTGTGAAATACGTTAAGAAGTATTTAACAGTACAGCTATACAAAGCTTAATCTAGGTAAAATCTATCGACTTAAATAGAAGAACCCTTCTATGCTAAGCCCTGCCTGTTCTACCCGTCAGGTTATCCTATTAGTGCCAGGACACCCTGACACTCCTGACAACCTGCTACGGTCATGTAAACAAGTTATACCAAGCTTCATTATCCAACCAACCATCGCCCCAGCTTCATAAGAGCCACGACTCTCTGTCTGATTGGTGGTTGCTCATGAATGCAGTCGGCCAATGTTGGATCGGGCCCAGGCCACAGACGCTGTCCCTCTTGGCGTTCTGTGTTCGTAACAATATATTGGGTGAGCCCGTGTGATGGATAATTAAACACGTTATAGCCCGCGGAGCACTGACAAAGCCAAGCCGCCTTTATAGGACGCAGTTCCAATCAGGAAGGCTACACCGTGCGCATAGCGCGATGAAAAGTGCCAAGTAACGATATCAGCTATTTCCTCAGTTCTCTCATCTTTCTTCCCTCCTTTCCAGCCTTAGGTGTTACAGGCCAATGTCCACAGAAAAGCCAGAAGACGATGGCGAAAGGCCGTGTCCGTCGATATTACACTTTACGGTCTTCACTTCCAACGAACGCCGTTACCTCACGTATCTGCTTGGATACCTTACGCTGGCCTCGTCATTGACAGCAACCATATATTTCCCGCTGATCGAGCCTCTGAGTCATCAGTACGATGTCTCAATCCAAGCTATTAATCTCACAATAACGCTATACGTGGTGTTCCAAGCGCTTTCCCCAGGCGTCTTTGCGCCTATATCGGACTCTTTCGGCCGGCGACCAGTGTTACTTATTACCTTTTTCATCTACTGCGTTGCAAGCTTAGGTCTCTCTTTCAATACACGCAGTTACATCGCTCTACTGCTCTTACGAGCACTTCAAAGTATTGGCGGCTCAGCTGTGATATCGCTAGCTTACGCCGTTGTGGCAGACGTCTCTGTGCCAGCGGAACGAGGCAAAATACTTGGTCCAATGCTTGCATCCACTAACTTAGGTCCATGCTTCGGACCCGTGATTGGTGGTAGCATTGCGTTGTCAACGAAAGATACGCAATGGTGTTTCTGGGTTCTTCTTATCTTCGGTGCGTCGTCGCTTTGCTTGATTGGCTGGACAATGCCAGAGACCGGAAGAAGTATTGTGGGCAATGGAGCAGTCCGACCGCATCCGGTCTGGAGAACATGGTGGAGCCTTCTCATGAACTCGAATCGAGAACTATGGAACTCCGGTGAAGCCTCGGTTGGTGATAACGTCGGCAAAACTGGAGTTGGTGTTTTCAGTCTTCCGAACCCGTTCTCTTCCTTACGCCTTATCTGTTACCAAGACACATCCCTTACACTTTGGTCAGCAGCATCCCCATATGCAGTGTGGTACTGCATCCAAATTTCAATTCCTATTATATTTAGTCAACAATATGGGTACGACGACCTCTTTGTCAGTTTGTGCTTCTTGTCCGGAGGCACTGGCGTTATTCTCGGCGGATTTCTCGCGGGGCGTCTTATGGATCGGAATTATAAAAAGGTTGCAGAAAAAGCTGGACTCCTAGTGAATACGATCGTAGGCGATGATTTACGCGAATTTCCCATTGAGATCGCTCGATCACGTGGTTCGTACTTCCTACACCTTCTATCTGTTTGCGCTCTTGCCGGCTACGGATGGGCTATAGAATGTAGTATCCATCCAAGTGTACCCCTGATTTTCCAGTTCTTCATCGGCATGAAGTGTACTATTGTTCTGCAATGGTTCAGCACTTTAATTGTCGACATATTTCCTCGTAAATCCGGGACTGCTGCAGCATCGAACAACATTATGAGATGCACCCTTTCTGCAATTGCTGTTGCCCTACTCCAGCCCTTGCAAAATAGTCTGGGGAAAGGCTGGATGTTCACATTAATTGGACTCATAGATGGATTGAGTGGAATTTCTGCTGTTTGGTTATTGCAGAGCAATGGTTTAAAGTGGAGGAGAGAAAGGTTAGAGAACAATTAGATACTAGATAACGTATTCTACAAGCGAGCCGCGCACCTCATCACCTTTTCCTAAGCTTGTGGGCAGGTAGATCAACGACAAATCAGAATACTGGTAAAAGAATACTAGTTTTAGATTGAGTAGAATCTAGATTAACTTCTTACAGGTTCATGAATTAAGGCTAGGCTCCATATAGCGTCTACAGAGCGTTGTAACCTATCTGCTTTAACCTGATTATACAGCCTTTGCGCGCCTTTAGCTATTAGCCTGCTCTATAGCCCCCCTATTATTAATTATTCTTCCTCCTAAAATTGTAAGGCTTTTATACTTCTTAATTTTCTTCTTACTACGCTGCCTGCGCTTTATAGTAACTTCTAGAGCTCTCTAAAGGCTAGACCTAATCATATAGTAGTACTGCCTTATACCCTATCTGCCGGAACTTTAAGTAAGCTAATATACTATATAGATTATAAACGTAGGAGAATAATCTATATACCTATAAATCCTCTTATAAACTAGAGCTAACTAAGTACCTAGCTCTTACGCGTTCCTAGATATTTCTAACTATTAATATACCTTATAAGCGAGCGGCCTATATAAGTAAGCGGTCTACCCTATTACTAAAACGCGATACTTAAGCTTTTAACAACGATATAATAACGAAATAATAAGAATACAGCCTAAAACGAGAATTAAGTAAACTTAGCCCTCTCAGCTACTAAAAGTAGCTAAATAAATAGCGAAAGATACGCTACTTTAATATTTAATATAATTTAAACGACTATATACTAATAATACACCGGAATCTACTTATAGTACAATTATAAGCCTAACTCGAAGAGACTAATAAAACCTAAAGAGGAGGTTATTATTTAATATATATTTAACCTAGATTTGCAAGGATTTGCGTCTACTTTAGCTAATATATAAAATATAGCTAATAGTTTACTTACTAAACGTAGTATAGGCTAGATTAGTATATATTAGCCTAGGAACTTTGTTAAACGTACTCCTAAACTTAAAACACGTCTAAATTAGCCTTATAATTGCTAGAAAACTCTATATAAAAATTCTAAGGTAATTAAAAGCTAGTTTAAACTTATATAGTATATTAAAGAGAAGTATAGTATTATAGATAAGGGTATATATAACTTTAACAAATCTAGCTTTTAAATAAATATTATTTTATTACAACTAGTTATTATAAGTATAAAAAGATATAATTAACTAAAGGTAATTTAATTAGATAATTATAAATAGATTTTAGTAATTTAGGGGATTAATACTATTAGCTAGGCGCTTCTACCCTTTATTATTATTACTAGCTACTACTATCTCTCTACCTAGTACGAAAGCGATAATATATCTAAGAACCAGGCTATTATAGTTAGTAAAAACGGTTAGATAATAAATAAACTCGATATTAAGTAGTTAAAGTACTTTTATAAGTATATAAAGGATTATATAGTAGGTATATATTAACTACTAATCTTTAATAACTATAATAGTTATAACTCGCTTAATTTCTAGAAACTCTATAAGAAATAGAGTATTATTCTACTCTATATACTAGCTTATTTATTATACCTATTATAGCTACTAGATATAGGCTACTTCTTACTATTAAAGCGTATATATAGAAATCAGATCTTAGTCTTAATATATAATTATATTAACTATATTATAAAACTTAAGTTTTTTTTAGCTTTTAAAACTACTTTTAATATATTAATTATAAAGGATAATATTTATATAAGTTTTTAAGGAGCTAGTCTAGTCCTATTTAATTTAGAAGCGGTACTTTTAAAACTTAATATAAAGCTTTATATACTAATACTACTAATATAAGATAATACTCTATAAGAAGTAAAAATACTAAGTAATATA
Organism: Lojkania enalia; assembly: GCA_010094045.1. Lineage (NCBI taxonomy): Eukaryota > Fungi > Ascomycota > Dothideomycetes > Pleosporales > Lojkania > Lojkania enalia. The sequence continues at coordinate 18,225 of ML986819.1, forward strand.
TATAAGTTAGAAGCTTAATTAATATTAATTTATAATCGGATTTAATGAGATATAAACTTTTTACTAGCTTCTATTATTAAGAAACTAAATTAACTTAAAAAAGATTTTAGAAAAGTAATATATTAGATTGGGTTAATATATAATAAAATCGTCAGCCTTTGAGAAGTAAATAAAGTAGTAATAAAACGGAAACAGTAGAAAAAAAGGCGGATTTAAGTATAAGAGACCCTAATAAAAGTATAAGAAGAGATAATTATTGCTAAAAAGGATAATAAGGAGGAAACTCGGGCTATAATACGCTAATTTAGAGTATAATTAAGTACGAGCGGACAGTATAAAGTATACTATAGCTGCTATAGTAAGACTAGATATAATTCTTATATATACTAGAAGGATATAGAAGTTTCTATAGAATAATCGCGTAAGTTATAAATTACTATTATATTACTTAGTTGTTAAGCTATATATATATAAAGGTTAAAAAAGTTAATAGAGTAGACTGCTTACTTATATAGGCCGCTCGCTTATAAGGTATGTTAGAGCTTTTACTATACTACTACTACTACTACTACTACTACTACTACTACTACTACTACTACTACTACTACTACTACTACTACTACTACTACTACTATACTACTACTTTAGATAATAGCGTATATAGTTATATATTAAGCTTTAATAGTACTATCTCTAGATCTAGAGGTACTAGATTAATACTATAAAGGCTAGACCAGATATTTACTTTTATAATTACCTACTAATAAGCTACTTTAAAAATTGGTAGAAATCTAAGCTTTATAATATAATAAATACGATTATAAACTAGCTACTCTATCTAGTAGCTATATATTTACTTTAATAGTAAGAAGTAGTATATATTTAAAAGCTATAAGAGGTATAATAAATATAATAGTATATATAATATAGGTATTCTCTTATCTATAAATTTTCTAGATATTAAAAAAGAGATAACTATTATTACTATTAAGAATTAGTAATATAAAGTACTATTAAGTAAACTATTCTATTAAGAAAACTAAAATTTCTTAATATTCTAAACCTATTAAGTTTAACCGTTTAAACTATTATTAGAATTATCTAGTATAATATACTAAATATTTATATTTAATATAAGAGATTTAGATTTATATATTATTATATATCTAGTTAAACTCTCTCTTATCTATTTATATAATAAGCTCTCTTTAAATTCTAGAATATTTTAAAAGTTTTAGTAGCTATCTATACTAATCTTTTATTATATTCTATTATTCTATTCTACTATGTCTACTTTCTCTTATACAATTTTTATTAGTTAGTATCTCTACTTACTTTTTAAACTTAGTTATCTAAAAGTTTATAAACGTATTTTAGTATAGTATTTATTTAACCTCTTTAATAAACTATATAAACCTACTTTAAATTATTATAAGTAATAAGCTAAAACAATTTTATATAAGTTTTAATTAAGATAAATATCTAAGTATATTATTTAGAATCTTTAATACCTATAATATTTATAGTATAAAAAGTTCTAGTAGAGTATATAGTTATACTTTAAGGTACTTAAGTACTATCTATATATTTAAAGGGACTAGTTCTAATATCTTAAAGACTTTTTAATAGTTATTATAACGTATTCTACTATTAAAATAGCTATTCTATTAAAGTAGCTACTTTTTCTTAGCATTATAAATACTATATACAAACTATAATAAATTTATAATACAACCTTGTATTAATTTAATAAGAAGGTAGAATTAAGCTTACCTTATAGGTATATAAATTAGGCTAATTTAAGAGCGTATAATATACTACTATAGCTTTTAATATACGATATTAATAACTCTCTACTCGATTTTATAAAATTATATTTTACCTTTAATATATTCTACTATTAAAGTAGCTAAACTATCGAAGCAGCTACTTTTTTTAGCATTATAAATACTATATACGAACTATAATAAATCTATAATATAACCTTCTATTAATTTAATAAAAAGGTAGAATTAAGCTTATCTTACAGGCGTATAAATTAGGCTAATTTAAGAGTATACGACGCGCTACTATAGATTTTAATATATAATATTAACAACTTTCTACTCAACTTTATAGAATTGTGTTTCGCTCTTATATATAACTAAATTACTAGAAGCTTATAGTAACTAAAGAATAAATAATCGTATAATATATTCTTAACCTTAATTTATAAGGATTTATACTCTAGCTATATAAGGTAGTAGATATAGCTGTTACAGTATCCTTACGTTCCCCCCTAATACCTATATATAGCGCGCTCGCTTCTACGTATATACCTTCTTCTTCTCTCTTATCTTTCTACTTACCTCGCGTATAGTTTACTCTTTAGCTATCCTCTTATACGACACCTGAGATCTGTATATAGTATACTATACTAAGCGTTAGATAAGTCCTATTATTTCTACTTATAGCCTCTTATAATATTAGGATAGCTCGTCTAGTTATATAATAACAGCAGCTAGATAGCTACTATAGATCTCTAGATAGAGATCTTTATTATTCTCTATCTAGATTTTTTCTTCCTTCCTAGTAATATCTAGTTAGAATACCAGTCTAACAGCTATTCTACTACTTATATAGCAGCTGTAGTAGGAGCTTTAGAACTAGTAATCTAAAATCTAGTAGCTTTAATCCAATCTTAACTTAGTATATACTATTATCCTCTAACTCTAGTCTTTTACTACCTCCTATTTTTAACTCCTAGACCCTTTATATTTTAATAGTAAACTATATATACTTTATATATAACTTCTATCTATTAAAACTAAACTCTATTTAGACTAGTTTAATAGAGATAATATATTTAACTATATCTAGAACTAATTTAAACAGCTATAGTAGGTATTAGTATTATACCTCTACTAAACTACTAAGAATAGCTAGTTCTAGGATCTTAAGATAATCTTTTTATTCTTCTAGTACCTCTATTATAATTTATATAAGGAATAGGAGGTAGTTTAATATTTTATATTAGTATATTAGAAGGATAATAAGTTACTTTTTATATACCTCGCTTGTTTTAAACGTTTCTTATATAAGATAAGTACCTAATTATAGCCTAATATATCTTAAATCTTCTCTCTCTACTATAGTCTCTACTCTTCTCTCTACTAGCTCTTTAAAGAGTTAAATAACTCCCTATTCTATTAGTAATATAATAACTATATTAAGCTTATTTAGTATATTAATTATTATACTAGATACTAGTTAACTAGCTAAAAATAGTTCTCTTAAACTAATACTTAACTAGTTAAATCTCTTTCTCCTAAGTATATAGATATTAGTAATATCTAGATAAGATTATACTCTTCCTCTATATTATTAGTCCGCCGCTATTACTATTATAATTATAACCTCTACTATAGTTATAAATCTAGATATTATTAAATTAAGAACTATAGTTAGGTTAAGCTATAGCTTCTCCTAATAGATATAGTACTTCTACCCTATATAAAATAGATAGTTAGTTATATTAGGTCCCTATATTACAGCTATAATCGTTAATTGCGGCTACTTTCTAAAAGGGAGTACTATTACGGTATCTTTATATTCTCTTCTAATACCTATATATAGCGCGCTCGCTTCTATATATATACTTTCTTCTTCTCTCTTATCTTCCTACTTACCTTACGTATAGCTTACTCCTTAGCTATCCTCTTATACGATACTAGGCGTTAGATAAGTCTTATCGTCCCTACTTATAGCCTCTTATAATAATAGTAGATAAACTATTAGGCATATATAGTAGAATATTTATAATAAAGAATTAGTTTAAACGATTTATAGCATATATAAATAAGCTTAAAATAGCTTTTAATCGAGTAAAGGATTGTTAAAAAATAAAATAAGAAAATCTAGAGGTTATTAATATATAGTTTAAACTTATATAGAATATAATTGTAAAATATAATATATATAATAATAATATCTATAACTTTAATAAGATAGACTTTTAGATAGGTATTATTAGTATTATAAAGGTTGTTATAGGTTTAGAATATTATATAAAGCCTACTCTTATACAGCTAGACAATTATAAGTAGGTTATAGTTATCTAGAGTATTTATACTACTATATACGCGACCCTACTATTTATTATCTATAAAAAATATGTTTATATCTCTATATAGTATAAAGAAATAGATATACTATACGATTGGAAAATTTTGGTTTTTAAGAACGGCTAGATAAATAATACATTTAGTTTTAAATAGTTAAAGTACTTTAATAAGTATATAAAGATACGTTAGGTAGAGTTATATAAACTACTTATTTTAGACGGCTATAAAAGCTATCTTAACTAGGAATTTAAAAATTACTATCTTATATAAAAGATCCTAATACTTTATATACTTTCTTATTTATTATATATACTTTAGCCTCTTAATATAGTTTACTTCTTACTATTAAAGCTGAAGTACTTATAGTATATATAAGATTTAGCGCGTTAATACGTCTACTATATTAATAAAGAAGGCTTCCTTCTAATTTTTAAAGACGCGTTTTTTAATATATTTATATATAAGAACTATTAAAAAGCCTTTAAAGTAATAGAAATTATTCCTCTAAACGTATAGGTTATATTAGATCGCCTTAATATATAATTATATACTCTACTAAAACTACTTCTATAAGAAGACTTCTAATAGTTTAAAACTCTAAATAATATATATAAATTTAGGTTATAATTAATATTTATATAAAAGTCCTTTGTATAATTATTAAAAGAGATATAAGAAGGATTCTTACAACTTATAAAAAGTGCTAAATTAATACTATATTAGAATATACTTCTTTAAGCTCGCAACTTTAAGCTTAAAAGGTAATTAGAAAAAGTAACTAAATATAAAACGTATAAAAGAAAGTATATTTAGTATAATAGTATAGTATTATATAGTAAGGGATCTTTATATATAGCTACTAAAGTATCTATAGGCTCTTAGCTCTTTAAGAAGACTTATAATACTAATACTTAAGAAAGGGCTCAACCAGCTCAACGCGACTATAGTAACTATAGTAAATCTAGATATAACGCTTATATATACTAAGAAGATAGTAGAGAAAATTCTAAATTAGATAAAAGTATATTATAATGTATTCTACTATTAAAGCGGCTACTTTTTCTTAGCGTAACGAATACTATATATAAAAAGTTAATTTACTTAATACTAATAAGAGATTCTATATATAATATACTTTTATCTAATTTAGAATTTTCCCTACTATCCTTTTAGCACGTACGAGCGTTATATCTAATCTTACTATAGTTACTATAGTAGCGTTAAGCTAGTTAAACTCTTTCTTAAGTATTAGTACTATGAGTCTTCTTAAAGGGCTAAGAGTTTATAGATACTTTAGCAGCTATATATAAAAATCCCTTACTATATAATACTATACTACTATACTAAATATACTTTCTTTTACGCGTTTTACACTTAGTTACTTCTTCTAATTACCTTTTAAGCTTAAAGTTATAAGCTTAAAGAAGTATATTCTAATATAGTATTAACTCAGTACCTTTTATAAGCTGTAAGAATCTTTCTTATACCTCTTTTAGTAATCGTATAAAGGACTTTCATATAAGTATTAATTATAACCTAAATTTATATATATTACTTAGAGTTTTAGACTACTAGAAGTCTTCTTATAAAAGTAGTTCTAGTAGAGTATATAGTTATATATTAAAACGATCTAATATAACCTATATATTTAGAGGAATAATTTCTATTACTTTAAAAGCTTTTTAATAGTTCTTATACGTAAATACATTAAAAAATGCGTTCTTAAAAGCTAAAAGGAAGCCTTCTTTATTAATATAGTAGACGTATTAGTATACTAAATCTTATATATACTATAAGTACTTTAGTTTTAATAGTAAGAAGTAAACTATATTAAAAGGCTGAAGTATATATAATAAATAAGAAGGTATATAAAGTATTAGGATCTTTCGTACGAAGTAGTAATCTTTAAATTCCTAGTTAAGGTAGCTTTTATAGCCGTCTAAAATAAGTAGCCTATATAACTCTACTTAACGTATCTTTATATACTTATTAAAATACTTTAGCCACTTAAGACTAAGCGTATTATTTATCCAGCCGTTCTTAGAAACTAAAATTTTCTAATTGTATAGTATACCTACTTCTTTATATTATATAAAGATATAGACGCGTTCTTTATAGATAATAAATAGTAGGGTTGTATATATAGTAGTATAGATACTCTAAATAACTATAACCTACTTATAATTATCTAGCTATATAAGAGTAGGCCTTATATAAAATTCTAAATCTGTAACAACTTTTATAGTACTAATAATACCTATCTAAAAGCCTATCTTATTAAAGTTGTAGATATTATTATTATATATACTATATTTCGTAATTATATCCCGTACGAGCTTAAACTACGCGTTAATAACCTCTAGATTCTCTTATTTTATTTTTTAACAATCCTTTACTTAATTAAAAGCTATTTTAAGCTTAATTATACGCGCTATAAATCGTTTAAACTAATTCTTTTCTATAGATATTTTACCACATATACCTAATAGTTTATCTACTATATCTACTACCTTATATAGCTGGAGTATAAATCCTCGCGAATTAAGGTTAAGAATATATTATACGATTGTTTATTCTTCGGTTACTATAAGCTTCTAGTAATTTAGTTATATATAAGAGCGAAACGTAATTCTATAAAGTCGAGTAGAGAGTTGTTAATATTATATATTAAAAGCTATAGCAGCGCGTCGTACGCTCTTAAACTAGCCTAATTTATACGCCTGTAAGGTAAGCTCAATTCTACCTTCTTATTAAATTAATAGAAGGTTGTAGTATAGATTTATTATAGTTTGTATATAGTATTTGTAATGCTAAGAAAAAGTGGCCGCTTTAATAGTTTAGCCGCTTTAATAGTAGAATATATTATATAGAATCTCTTATTAGTATTAAATAAATTAACTTTTTATATATAGTATTTGTTATACTAAAAAAAAGTGGCCGCTTTAATAGTTTAGCTGCTTTAATAGTAGAATATATTATATATAGTTAAATTATAAGAAGCTTATAATAATTAAAGAATAAATAATCGTATAATATATTTTTAACCTTAATTTATAAGAATTTATACTCTAGCTATATAAGGTAATAGATATAGTAGATAAACTATTAGATATATATAGTAGAATAATTATAAGAAAGTATTAGTTTAAATAACTTATAATATATATAAATAAATTTAAAATAGTTTTTAATTAAATAAAAGATTGCTAAAAAATAAAATAAGAGAATTTAGAGGTTATTAATATATAGTATAACCTTATATAGAATATAATTATAAAAATAGTAATATACTCTATAAATAAATATTCTATATAAGTAAGTAAACTACCTATTACTAGTACTAGGTTGTTATAGTATTCTTATATTCCCCCTAACACCTATATGTAGCGCGCTTGCTTCTACGTACGTATCTTCTTCTTCCCTCTTATCTTTCTACTTACCTCGCGTTTAGCTTGCTCCTTAGCTATCCTCTTATACGACACCTGAAATCTATAAATAGCATATTATATTAAGTATTAGATAAGCCTTATCGTCCCTATTTATAGCCTCTTATAATATTAAGATAGCTCGCCTAGTTATACAGTAATAGCAGCTAGACAGCTACTACAGATCTCTAGATAGAAATCTTTATTATTCCCTATCCGGATTTTTTCTTTCTTCCTAGTAATATCTAGCTAGAATACTAGCCTAACAGCTATTCTACTAATTGTATAGTAGCTATAGTAGGAGCTTTAGAACTAGTAATCCGAAATCTAGCAGCTCTAATCTAATCTCAACTTAGTATATACTATTATTCTCTAGCTCTAGTCCTCTACTACCTCTTATTCTTAACTCCTAAACCCTTTATATTTTGATAGTAAACTATATATGTTTTATATATAGCTTCTATCTATTAAAGCTAAGCTCTATTTAGACTAGCTTAATAAAGCTAATATATTTAACTATATCTAGAACCAACTTAAACAGCTATAGTAGGTATTAGTATTATACCTCTACTAGACTGCTAAAGATAGCTAGTCCTAGGATCCTAAGATAATCTTTTTATTCTTCTAACGCTTCTATTATAATCTATATAAGGAATAGGAGGTAGTTTAATATTTTATATTAGTACGTTAGAAGGATAATAAGTTACTTCTTATATACCTCACTCGTTTCGAGCATCTCTCGTATAAGGTAAGTATTTAGTTATAGCCTGATACATCTCGAATCTCCTCTCTCTACTATAGTCTCTACTCTTCTCTCTACTAGCTTCTTAAAGAGTTAAATAACTCTCTATTCTATTAGTAATATAACGACTATATTAAGCTTGTTTAGTATATTAATTATCGTACTAGACGCTAGCTAGCTAGCTAGAAATAGTTCTCTTAAACTAATACTTAGCTAGTTAAATCTCCTTCTCTTGAGTGTATAGATATTAGTAATATCTAGATAAGATTACACTCTTCCTCTATATTATTAGCCTACTACTATTACTACTATAATTACGACTTCTACTACGGTTGTAGATCTAGGTATTATTAGATTAAGGACTGCAGCCGGGTTAAACTACAGCTCCTCCTAATAAATATAGTACCTCTACCCTATATAAAATAGACAGCTAGTTATACTAGGTCCCCGTATTATAGCTACAATTGTTAATTGCAGCTACTTTCTAAAAGAGGGTACTGTTATAATATCCTTACGTTCTTCCTAACACCTATATATAGTACGCTCGCTTCTACGCACGTGCTTTCTTCTTCTCTTTTATCTTCTTACTTACCTCGCGTTTAGCTTACTCCTTAGCTATCCTCTTATACAACACCTGAGATCTGTACATAGTATACTATACTAAGCGTTAGATAAGCCTTATTATCTCTACTTATAACCTCTTATAATATAGGCTTTAAATATAACTAGTTTAATAATACTATAAAATTTTAATTAGATATTCTAATATAGAATTAATAAATACTATTTCTATCTAATTTATATATATAAGTATTATATCTAGGTATTTTATAGTATATATACTATTATATACGCTGTATACTAATTAATACTAATAGCTCCTACCGACGCCTTTTACCTCCTACCGTACTAGAAGCCTTTTTAAGGCCCTATTTAACTAATAGAGTACTTTCTTCCTATATACGTTTTCTTTTATGCTACTTATACTATATAAAATTCTTAATAGCCTACTCTAAAGTAGCTATTCGGCTTTATTATAAAGTATTTAAGTAATCTATTTTTTAATAGCCTTTATAGAGCTATTCTACTATTTTAAGTAGAGTAGAAGATAATAAATTCTAATAGCTTTAAATATAATTATAAAGTAACTACTTCTATATATTAAATTTTTAAAGATTAACGTAAGTAGTAAATAAGTATATTAGATAAGTAAACGCGCCGCCTTACTAATTTTATATAATACCCTACATTCTAATAATAATAGTTTAACCTATAAATACCTAATCTAGCTATAATAAAGTAGATATTTTTCTAACTATCTTAGCTATTAATAATAAACAACTTTAAAGTGAAAGACGCGTTTCTTCTATATATAATATCTCCTAAAGAATAATACGTTAATAATATAACGAAATTACTATATTATATAATTATAAGCTAAATTTAAAGAAACTTACTAAATTAGAAGAGAAAACTATTATTATATATATATTTAACCTAGATTTATAAGAATTTATACTCTTTCTAGATACTATATAAAATATAGTAGATAAGCTACTTACTAAGTATAGCGCTAGATAGTTTATCTAGAAATAGTTTAGAAACTTTATTAAGTAAATAAATAGTCTTAAAATATAATTTTATCGACTATACGATTATTAGAAAGCTTTATATAAAGATTCTAAGATTATTAGGGCCTAGTTTAAGCTTATAGCGCGTACGAAAGCTATATATAGTATCTATAATAAGGATGTCTGCAATTTTAATAAAGCTAGCTTTATAATAGGTAAGATATTACTTAAACTAGTTATTACTAGCTTAAAAAGACGTAGTTAACTAAAAGCTATATAGCTAGAGAATTATAAATAGGTTATACTAATCTAGGGAATTAATACTACTAGGTAGGTAATCCCGCCTTTTATTATCTTTACTAGCTAATACTACCTTTCTACCTAGTATAAAAGTAATAATATACCTAAGAATTAGGCTATCGGACTAAGTAATAATAGATAGATAACTAATAATCTTAGAATTAAGTAGCTAAAGTACTTTATTATATATATAAGGGACCGTTAAGTAGGCGTATAGCAACTACTTATTTTTAATAGCTATAAGAGCTATAACTCGCTTAAATTCTAGACAATTTATAAGGAGAATAAAATCTATACTCTTTATATACTATTATACTTATTATACCTCTTATAGCTTTTTAATATAGGTTACTTCTCGCTATTAAAGTAAGTATATAGTAGTTAGATCGAAAGCCTAATCTGCGACTATATTAATTATATTATAAAGCTTAAGTTTCTTCCAGCTTTCTATACTATCTACTAGTAATTAATTATAAAGAATAATATCTACGTAAGCTTTTAAAGAGCTAGTTTAGTCTTATATAATCTAGAAGTAGTAATATTAAAGCTTAATATAAAGCTTTATACGCTAATACTATCTATACTAGAGGTTCTTATATAAGAAGCTAAAATACTAAGTAACTAGCACGAATTAGAAGCTTAATTAATATTAATTTATAATCGGATTTAAAAATATAAAAGTTTATTACCTACTTCTATTATTATAGTAATTAATTAGATTAAAAAAGATACTAAGGTAATACTTTATTTAGCTATATTACTGAAGGGTTAAATTACTAGCCTTAAGAAAGTAAATAAAGCTACTATAACACGTAAATAGTATAAAAAGAAGCGGATTTAGAAGTAAGACACCTTATTAAAAGTAGAGGGAGAGGAGATTATTACTTAAATAGCGGTTAAGTACTAGTTAGAGGGCGAAATATATTAAGATAAGGTATAATTAAATATAAGTTAGTAGGCTTCTATATACTATAGTTACTATAGAAAGACTAGGTATAACTTATATATATGCGAGAAGAGTACTATAAATACTATTTAATTAAGAATATATATTATATTTATAGTATTTTAATATATTATAAAAATATATTATTAGAATAGTTAAAAAAGTTAATAAGGTAGTACGCTCGCTTACCTAGCATACTCGCTTACTACTTATATTATAGAAAGTTTTAATCTTCTATATTATTATAGCTTTCTACTCTAGTATAAGTATTTAAAGTTTAATATCTAGTTATAATAGAACTATATCTAGTTTAAATAGAACTAGACCTATAGTTTAAAAGTTTATATAAATATTATCCTTTATAATTAATTTTTAAAAGTAGCTTTAAAAGTTAGTAGAAAGAATAGCTTATTAATATAGTTAATTATTACGGACGCTAATATATAATTAGTTAATTATACTTTAGGCAGTTAACTCTATTACTATATACTATATATAATATTAAAATATTATATAAGTTTTTATAGAAGCTAAGTCTATACTATTATACGGGCCAGCTAGATTCGTAAAACCTTCCTCTATTATAATTATAATAAGTTGGTTATATTCTAGCTAGTAGCTAATAGCTATTACTAGTAGCTGGTTCGGGTATTATAATATTACTATAATAGTATCTCCCTTTTAGTTATAAGCTTTTAAAAGTTAGGTCTTTATATTATATTTAGGTTAATTATAATTAAGTAGTAGTATTATTATAAACGTTTAAGAATATATTTAGATTAGATTCTAGCGCTTAATTAAGAATCTAGATATAATATTATATTTAGGTCTTATTTATTTAGGTTTCTAGCGTAGTAATTTTCTACAGTAGTTATCTTAGTAAAGTTACTAGCCGGGTACTATTTTAGGTTGTAATAGCTAGTCTACTTAATAAAGTATTTATACTAGCATTTCTATTAGTTATAATAGAGGTCTTCTATTTACTTAATAAAATATTTAAGTTTTCTATTAATCTTAATAGGTTTAGGGTTATATACTTATTAACTAGATAAATAGTTAAATAACTTAAATACTAGCTATAATAGTAATATATAGAATATAAGATATATTTTAGCTAATTTAGGTAGTTTTAGTCTATAAGTATATAAGAATACCTTTATAATAATCTTATAGAGGCCTATATTCTTCTAGTTAAGCTTTTTTAACGGTCTTTAGATACGTATATTCTTAGTATCTAGCTAGACTAGATTACTAATCTAATAGTTAAGGGCTAATATACGCTTACAGTTAGTATACTCTTATTAAAATACTTATACCTAGGTAAGTTCTTCTCTAATATACTTTATAATATCCTTTATCTTATTAACTAATCTATTAGCTTTCTAGACTATTAGAGGCTATTTTAGTAGTTAATAGATCCTTATAGACAGCTTAAAGCCTATTTAAGGGTGCTAGTTAAAGTAGGCTAGAAATAGAGAGACTTTTATTAATTTAGACACTATATTATTCGCTTTAAACTACGCTGTTAGCAGCTATTTAACCTAGTTATCTTATTTGTAGCTAGTATAGGCTTAGAAAACTTGTTCTATTACTATATTAGTATTCTCTATCTAGCTATTAGTTTTTAAGTAGAAGCTAGTTAAAATATATATATTAATTTATAGCTGTTTATATAACTCTTAATAGAAGGTAGAGATAAACTATATTCTATAGTTAGATATAATAGTATATAATAGTCTATAGTAAACCTATCTATAATAATAGAATAGTTAGATAATATTAGAAGCTTCGATTCTTATATATAGTATTAGATGTCTATATTTATTAAGCCTATTAACTACTACTATAATATTTATACAACGTTCTAATTCTAGTAGATTAGTTATAAAGTTTATAGAGATATCTTAAAATCTCTATTTAGTAATAGGTAATAGTTTTAGTAAGCTATAATACTTCTCTCTAAAAGTCTTACTTCCTTGGTATAAATAGTAATACTCTATATATCATTATACTAAGTCGAATATTCTTAATTAATAGTACTCGCGCTAGAATAGTTCTAAAGTCTTTCTTTAACTAAGATATCTATTAGATAGTAAGTTATAAACGGCTTATAGTAGCTTAAGCTATAGCTTATTACAGTCTAGTACTATAAGTCAATTTTAATAGTATAATTAGTTATTATACTCTTTATAGTTAGCTAGAATTAGAAGCTTAAATTAATAGGCTTCTTTTCTTAATAGCTTTAGGGTATTTTAGATTAAATTATTATTTAGGTATTCTTCGTTAATAATTTCTATAATTAATTAACCTACTTCTATCTATTAGAATAGTTTAGGACGAAGTAATATCTATTAATAACCTTTATAGGCCTCTTTTTATATAGACTTATCCTATAACCTTTAAGTTAAAGTATTAGACTTCTCTTTAAGTTTTCTAGGTTAGTATATAATACTAAAGTTAAACCTTAATAGATATTCTAATTAATGGGCCAATTAGTAGCTTAGCTACTTTATTATTATAAAGTACTATAGGTTCTTATAATTACTTAGTACCTCTATAGGAAATGCTGCGCCTTCTAATCCGGGCCTCTATTACTTAAAATATTAGATAATTATAAGTAGCTTCTTATTATATATTTTATAGTTGCCTTTAATAGGGTTTATATACTTAGAAAAGTAGGTAACAGGTCTTAGTTTACTGTTAGTACCTCTCTAGAATAATATACTAGTTATTATAAAATTAGATATATTAGCTTCTACTACTATTAGTAGTTTAGAGTTAAGGTATTAGAAAATTAATATAGAGATAAAAGTATTCTTTAGATAGTTAAAGGAATATTAATAGCTATTATTCTAGTTAAATTAAATATTCTTTTTAGTTAGGGCTATTAAAGGGGAGACTTTTTATAAGAAGTTACTAATAAATTATTTATAGAAGTTTATAAAGTCTATAAAAGCTTAAATATCTTTTATATTTTTAGAGTATTTTTAGTTAATAATTATCTCTACTTTCTTTAGGTATATATAAATCTCTTCTATAATAATTATATACCTTAGATAGGTTACTTCTAACTAGTAGAACTTATACTTATCTATATTAAACTATAGACTATTCGCTCTTAAAGCTTTAAAAACTAGCTAGATATACTACTTATAATCCTTTAGATTCTTACTAAATATTAGAATATTATTAATATAAGTAGTATAAAATATATTAAAGTATAGTCTTAATATATTGTTTATAAAGTATTAGAACATACTTAGAGTATTAACTAGACTAGAAGATATTACTAGGTATTTAAATAGCCTATAGTATATATAAAAGGTAGTTTTCTATTTATCTCTTTTAACAATCCTTAGCTTATTAATATAGTAATAATATCGAATTTTATATAGTACTTAGCCTTACTAAATTAGGTTAATATCTTTTAAATTGGTAGAATCGGGTATTAATTCTTAATAGTAATAGTATTTAGGGTTCTATATTTTATATAGAATTAGAAACCACTTCTAGATTTCTTTATAAAAATTATAGGTATAATTACTAGTAATAAACTTATTTTAATAAAATTTTTAGATAAGTTTTTATTAAGGTACTTTTTTAGTACCTTTAACTCGTTTTAAAATATTCTATAAAGTAGACTAAAGTTAGTTTACTTACTAGTTTCTAGTTTAATCTTATAATTGTATAGTTATTATTTAGGTAGTTTATCTATATCCTTATATAAGAAGATAGATAATAGGTTATAGTATTCTTTAAACACTTTAGTAATAGAGTTAATATATACCTTTAAAGTTAGAGCCTTATTAATATTAGCTATTAATATAGTAAAGATTTTATAGTTAAATTAGTAGTATAGTATCTATATTATATATATCTAGCTATAGTATAAACTTTAGATATTTAGGTTTAGATAGGTTCTTATAGCTATAATCTTTATTTAAAGTTAGATTAGTTTTAGTTTTAAGTTCTTTTAACTAGTATAATATTATAGGTAGCTAGTAATTATATTAGATATAGGTTAATAGATAGAGCTTTAAGTAGTACTACTTAAACTTTAGGCTATATAAAGGTTATAAAATAGTTATTTTAGAAATTTTTTTTATATTAGGTTTAGATAGTTTATAGTTTTTAATAACCGTTTAAATAGCTTATTAATAGATAGTAGTACTAGTAAATTATAAGTATTAAGTTAGATATTAGTTAGTAGTAAAAACTAGCTATTTATTCTTATAGTCTAAGTTTATATAATACTTATACATCTATAACTATCTTAAAATTAACTAGTATTTTCCTAGTATAATTATATAGAAATATACTATTTCTAAATAGTTTAGGTATTAGAAGATTAAAATAATTAAATAGAAGATAATTCTTTTATAGAAGACTTTTCTATTAAAGCTAGTTAGATATAAGTTATATAGGAGTTGTATCTTTTAGAGTCTTAGAGTATATATAAGGTTTCTATAGATATAGCTATAACTAGTAGCTCTAGTATTAATAAGAATATTAATATCTTACTAGACTAGGTCTTAATAGATTAAGAAAGGAACTAGAATCTAGTAGTTCTATAACTATTTCTATAGAAGCTAGTTCTATAAATATATAGAGGTTTAGTATAAGTATAATTCTAAAAAGTAATTTACTTTTAGAATAGACCTTTTAGTAATATTCTAGTTAATAAAGCTAGCTACGTTTAAGAATAAGAATAATAACCTTATCTATAAGATAATAAGTATATTAAAGATTAGTTAGAGGATTAGTTAGAGGATTAAGAGTAAGACCTATATAATATAGTAGAGCTCTAAAACCCTTAATAGATTAATAGTAGAAGAGCGCTATATTCTAGCGAAATATATCTCTTACTATTATACTTATAGTAGTATCCTTTATAGTAGCGCCTCTCTTATTTATTAGAGTCTATAGGTATATAACTAGAAGTATTAAATTCTATAGTATTTAGGTTCTTCTAGTAAGTAGTATAATATTTTAGTTATTTATAGTAGTTACTAAATAGGTAATATAAATTAGTATTATATAGAGAAATTAGGTTAGTATAGTCGTTTAGGGTACTAAGTATTATAATACCTATTATAGCACGGCGGAGCTTATTAGAGATATATAATTTATCCGGTCTTATTTAGTTTAATATCTATAATTAGGTGTTAAAATTTAGTAAATTAAGTAGAGAACCTACTTCAGCTTTATTTTAAAGTTTCTAACTTACTTTATACTATAGTTTTCTTATTCTAGTTACTATAGGTAGATTTTAAGAAGGCGATTAAACTGTCTATAAAGTTAATACCCTTATCTATTAATAGGTTAACTAGTATTACTAGGTCTTATTCTAGGTAGAAATAGATATATAGAAGGCGGGTATATTTAGTTAGATATTAGTTAGTATTTTCTTCTAGCTTATAGCGGAGCTTTCTAATAAAATATAAAAGCTCTAAATATTTACTAGAGAATATTAGAAGATTAAATAAGTAGTTAAAATGGAAATATAGATTATATATAATTTTAGGTGGATTAGAAGTTAATATAGATATCTATTTAGAAGCTAGGGTTATAGGCTAAGTTAGGCTAAGAGTAGGTAATAGTTCTATTACTATTAATATACTAATAGCTAGTAGAGAGATAACTATTTAGCAGCTACTAAATTCTCTTTATATCGCTTTAAGGTCTAACTTATAACGGTTCTCTTAGGTTACTAAAGCCTCTACTAGTATTTTATTCTTCTACTATAAAGAGTCTAGTTTACCTTAAATCTCTTTAAATATATTAATAAGCGCGTTCTTATCTATAATATATAATAGTAGATAATATAATATAATATTACGGATATTTATATATAGTTAGTTAATCGTATTTTAAATAGTTAACTCTATTACTATATACTATATATAAATATTAAAACGTTATATAAAGAATAGAGGTATTTATATTATATAAGTTTTTATAGGGGCTAGGTCTATACTACTATATAAACTAGCTAGGTTAGCGAAACCTTCCTCTATTATAGTTATAACAAGTCGGTTATATTCTAGCTAACAGTTAATAGCTGTTACTAGCAGCTAGTTCGGGTATTATAGTATTACTATAATACAGTAATAAACTAGCTAGTTAACCTAAGTTCTATAGATATACTTTAATAGTAAGAAGTAGCTAATATTAAGAGGCTATAAAATAAATAAGATATAGGCGGGTATATAAAGAGTAATAATTCTATTCTACTTATAGAGAAATAGGAATTTAATAGAGTAGTAGCTTTTATAGCTATTAAATATAAGCAGCCGCTATCTACCTTTTATATAACCTTTTATATATAAATTAAAGTACTTTATCTACTTAATTCTATACTTATTTATTATCTATCTATTTTTACTAATACTAATTACCTAATCTTTTAGTAGATTCTTACTATATTAGACTACCTAGTAGTATTTTACCTTAAGAATTATATATAGTAGAATTAACTAGCCTATTAAACTAACTCTTTAAATAATAGTAGTCTATTTATAATTATCTAGCTGTATAGTTTTTAGCTTATTATATTACTCTATTCCTATAATAACTAATATAGTTTATAAGTAAGCTATTAGTATAAGTAAGCTATTACCTTACTAAGATTTAAACAACTTAATCGCGATAATTATTAACTATATATATATATATACTATAAGAAGTAATAGTTTATTAGATTATTTAACACCTATACTATTAATTTAGCACGTTTAAGAATTATAGCTAGACTATTTATAGCGCCTACAGCTCTATTAAAGCTAGTTATTTCTTTATAGCTAAGTACTCTAATTATAAATTTTCTTATTAATCTACCCCTCAATATTATTTTAATTAATTAATATAAGGGTATATATACTATTCTATACCTATAATTAGCGATATTAATCGTTTGTACCTTTTAGTTCTAGTAGTATAGTAGTATAAAGTCGTGCTTCTAATATTATAATTAATATTACCTAGCGTACGGGGTTAATAGGCGGTACTATAGGGTTACGAGTTCGATTCGCATAGGAGCTAGTTTAGTCTAACAAGCTTTTTGTAAAAAAGTTAAAGTATAAGGCGGCCTCTTTAAACGTTGTGCTAAGAGTTACTAGAAGGTCTAGTATATATATAGGTACGTGCGTATAAGCGCATCCGCGCAAATATATTAAAAGGTAGTTAAAGATAACTAGAGGGTTAATCTAGTAGAGCTAGAAGTCTTAGTACCTACCTTTATATATCGTATCTCTTAGAGCGTCTAAGGCGTATACTACTAAGGAGGAAGATAATATAAGGGTATATATACTATTCTACACCTATAATTAGTAATATTAATTATCTATACCTTTTAATTCTAGTAGTATAATAGTATAGAGCTGTGCTTCTAATATTAATATAATATCTTATAGCTTTAAGTTACGGGTTAATAATATAGAGTTATCTAACCTAGAGTTAAAATAGCTAAATTGCACCCTATAAGAATAGTAGTAATTCGTTTTTCTTTTATTAGTTATCTCTTTTCTAAGAGAACTAAATATACAAATATTTTAGCCCTACTACTCTATCTATTATTACTATGCTATAATCTATTATACTAGCCTATAATATTTAAATCGCTTAAACTTTTTATAGTAGTCTAGTAGTAATTTCTAATACTATAAATATATCTTCTACCCTTCTTAGCCTAATAGCTGGCTTAGCTGGGTATATAAGGATTCTAATATCTAGTAATAGGCGAAACGCTAACCTTAGAGCTAGTAAGGAATTTATTTAACTAGAAGAGTAGACTAGAGTAAATATTTATTAAATATTTAAAGAATTATAAAGTTATAGTACTATCTAGTACTTTCTAGCCTAGAGTAGTATAAAGTAGAATACAGATACTAAAGACTTAGAAAGACTATAATAATAGATATAAGGTAAATAAAATTAGAAGAATTTTAAATAACTATAGAAAATAAAATAATAATATAAAATAGATAATATCTCTATAATTAATTTAGCTATTATTATACTAGAGGAAGTATAACTGCTATAAACTACCTCTACTTAAGCTAACTTTCCTCGCCCTAAACCTTCTTATACCTATAAGAAGAAGAATTATATAGATTATGACTAATAGGTTTAAGACTATAAAAAGTATTTTATTTAGTTGCTAGTAGACTTTTAAATAGAAAGATAGAAAGATACTTTTACTTTTAGATATATTTTAGAGTCTTTAAAGACTTTATAAGAGATATATAAAATTATAGAGTACTAAAAGAGTATATTCTAGATCCCTATATAGAATATCCTAAAAGTAAAGATACTAAGTATATTAGAAACTCTATTAGAATAAAGATAAGAAGCTTTTAATACCTTAAAAAGGTGTAGATAAAGGATAGGCTAGTCTTTAACTAACTTATTAAACTATATAAGATCTCTATAAAAAGAAGTTAGAAAGATAAATAAAGACTATATAGTAAATAAGTTTATCTTAGCCTTATTTAAGCTAATAAAGAGAGATTTAAATCTTCTCCTAAGACTATAGCTTTAAATACTATTAAAGGTAGAAGAATATATAAATATAGTCTTCAGGTATTATTAAAAGTTTTATAAGAAGTAAGAGAGGTATAATATAAATAATTATAAAAGGCAAGGGTCTAATACTTTAAAGGAGAGTAATAGTACTCTAAAGAAGGCTAGAAAGAGCTAGAAACCCCCGAAGAGGTCTAGGAAAAGTAATATCTATTTAAAGCAGCCTTTTATTATATATTAAATATATAGAAAGAAGGACTATACGTCTTTTAACTATTTCTAGAAGAAAGGGGAGCCTAAAAGAGCTCCTAAATAAAAGTTAGGAAAAGGTAAAGATTAGAAAGACTAAACTCCTTTCTTCTAACTTATATTAAACTTTCTAGAGAGAATAAGAAGCTAGGAAAATTATATAAATTACTTTTTTAAACTCCTATAAAGTTACTTATAGTTAGAATAGTAGTAGAAGGTTTAGCTAAGAATAATTATTTAATTAACCTAAGTATATAACTAAATCTTCTTAATACTATATTTATAAAGTAGTATAGTCTAAAAATTAATCTACTACTAAAGTTAATAGTAAAAGCTGTAAATAGCTCTAAAATCCTAATATATAAAACTACTATTATAAAAGTTACTATTAAGGATTTATATAGTAAAGTTAAAGTCTAAAAGGTACTATTTATAATATTAGACTTTAAAGGATATAAGATTGACCTTAAATTATTTTAGATATAGAATTATAATTTAAAATTAAACTTTCTTAGTAGAAAGATATTTTTTAGAAAGGTAAAGGCTATAAGCTTATCTTAGTTCTATAAAGTAGTACTAAAGAATGTAGAAGAGTTCGTATAGACTATTATAGGTAGTAAAATAAACGTCTATATATGCCTAATTAATTTAGTAGTTATAGTAGATAAAATTAGTATTAGAATAGATTAATTATAGCTAGAGTATACTAATTTTAAGGATATATTTAATAAAAAGTAAATCTTTAATACTTATAAAGTATAGGCTTTAAAATTTAACTATAATACTACTAGAAGAGACTAGTCTTCTATATTAACTATTATATAATTTATCTTTAGTTAACCTTTAGTATCTCTAAAAGTATCTAGATAAGTACTTATAATATAAATAGATTAGAAGATCCCAATCGCTTACTAATATACTAATTCTCTTTATAAAGAAAAAGAATAGTAGTTTAAAACTCTATATAAATTATAGAGGTCTAAATAAGATTACTATACGTAATTAGTACTCTCTTCTCCTAATTTTAGAGTTACTAGAGCGTCTAGTATAAGCTAAATACTATATTAAGCTTAATATTAGAGAAGCTTACTATAGAATTAGAATAAAGGAAGGAGATAAATAGAAGACCATATTTTATACTAGATATAGTTCTTTTAAATATACTATTATACCGTTTAGCTTAATAAATATACTAGCTTAATTTTAAGCGTATATTAATTAGACGCTTACTAGCTTTATTAATATAATATATATTATATACTTAGATAATATCTTAATCTTCTCTAATATAGAAAAAGAATATATTAAGTAGATTAAGGAAGTACTTTAGAAACTATAATATATTTTATAAACGAGTCGCCTACCTAAATAAGTTGTCTACCTTATTAACTATCTCTATATTTAGAGGTATATATTATAATAATACCTATAGATATTACTATAATAATTTAATAGAGGATAGATATACTATTTATCTACTACTATATAAGTTTTAGTATTATATCTAGGCTTACTATAGTAGCTATAGTACTTCTAGTATAGCGTACCTAATTTTCTACACTTCCTACCTGCGCGTACTTTATCCTCTAGCTACTTATCTACCTCCTTTTAAGTAGCTATCTTAGCAGCTTTAGCCTTAGTAAAGCTACCTTACTTCTATAGAACCTTTTTTAATCGCTTTTTATACTATAATAGAGTCTTATTTACTTTCTAAAGCTGACTAGTCTAATACTAAAATAGTGCGCATAAATAAGCTATCTATATAGTACCTTTAGTAAGTAAATTAAGAGAATTATTAATCGCAGTAGGTAAGCTATTCTAATACCTAGTAATATAGTCTTAAATTAATATTATTTAAGACTCTAATTTAACAGCGTTTGTTAGTATTTTTAACTCCTAGAAGTAACTAGCTGCTAGTAGTAGTAATAGAGTATAAAGCTTAATATTAAGCTTTAATAGTACTAGACTAGTACCTTAAAAGCTTACGCATATATTAGCTTTAGTAATAGAGTGCTGATATACTATATAAAAGGTTAGTAGAAAGTTAAGCTTTATAATATAGTAGATACTAGCTTATATAAGTTTATTAATCTTACGCTTATATACTTTCTTTAATAGTAAGAAATAGCCTATATTTAGAAGCTGTAGTAGATAAAATAAATATACCGGTATATATAATAGAATAATATCCTTCTCTTTATAGAGCAGCTAAAACTTAATAGACTTATAGCTCTTATAGCTATTAATAACTAGTAGATAATAAGCGCCTACTATATACTATTTTACATACTAATTAAAATACTCTAGCTATTTAATTATAAGCTTATTATTTATCTATCTACTATTACTTAGTATAATTACTCCTCTAGATAGTATATTATTATTCTAATACTATATAGAGAGGTGCTACTTACTAGTAAAAATAATAAATAGTAGGATAGTATTACTATAAGCGCTAATAGCTTAAATAACTATTATCTACTTATAATTATCTAGCTATAGTAATTTTAGTCGACTAGCTAATAGTTTAGTACTTGTAACTACCTTACTAGTAGATATAATATCTATCTAGAAGCTCGTCTCGTTAAAATTATAGATATTATTATTAGTAATACTATACTTTACTTTAGTATTACGTACTAGATTAAACTAACTACTAATAACTTTAGGATCCTCGTAAAGAACTCTTTAATAGTTATATTTTCGATAGAAGTATATTTTAAACTTAGGAATGTAATTAATAAAGTTTATTAGCTAGTTTTTACTAACCTAGTCTATAGAGCGAGCTCTAAGTAAATAGTTAACTATATCTTATATACTATCGATTATAGGAGGGTATCTATAAGATAATAGGCCTAGTATATACTATATTATAGTTGATTCTTCTAGCTTTATAAGCTTTTTTAAATTAGGCTCGTAATTATATTATAAAGGTTTATCGGCGCGTCGGTCTCTAAGCGTTATTTAGGGGATGCTATAAGTAGCTATAGTACTTTATATACTCTAAATTTAATCTTAATTAATAGCTAAAATAGCTAGTAATACCTAACCTTCTTAATAGATTAATTAAGGTTAAGATAGTTACTATATTATGTGGTGAGAGGCGAATCTTGTCTCAGGGAGGGAGATGAGGAGCTGAACTGGTTGATTGAAGATGGCCAGCGGGCCATATTTATGTACATGAAAAAGGGGTATATTAGCTGATATCCAGCGTGATATCCGGCGTAATATCGACCGTGATATCGTACGTCGATATCTGATACAGCTCGGCAGACTAGCCGAAAATCCCCATGACATATTACGTTGTAAGTAGGTAGGGTATAACTTCTTAGTAAAAGTAGGCGACTTACTTAAGTAGGCAACTTACTTATAAAATATATTATAAGGCTAAACTTTTTATAAAACTTAGTAAGTATAACTTCTATACTAGAAAAATAGACTGTCTAAAGTTTATTATTTACCTTAAAGGATTAAATTTAACTATTTTTAGTTGAAAACTATTTAAGATTAGCTAATTCTATAGACTATATAAGATATACGGATTTTTATTAGATTTATAAACTACTATTATAGGTTTATTATAGGATTCTTAAAGATTACCTTACCTTTAATAAGATTGACCTAAAAGGGGCTAAAAGCTGCTAAAGAAAGTTAAAAGCTAGATATTAGTTAAGAAGGATTAGAGGCCTTTTAATAGTTAAAGGAAGCTTTTTTAAATATTTCTATTCTAGCTTATTATAAGCTAACTCGGTCTATAAGGGTTAAAGTTAATACTTCTAGGAGCGCTATTTTAGGAATTCTTAGCCAGCTTATAAAAGAGTAAGTAGGTAAGATAATATAATAACTTATTAATTTCTTTTTAAAAAATCTTAGTATAATAGAGTATAACTATAATACGCATAACTAGAAACTACTTATAATAGTAGAAAGTTTAAAGTACTAGTATTAGTACCTTTAAGGAGTTATATTTAACCTTTATATTAACTATAATAACCTTTATTAGTTTATAGAAACGAAAACTTTAGTCTATTAATATATATAATTATATCTTAAGCTTACTAAATATAATTATAACCTTATCTACTAATCTAGTAAACTTAATCTAGCTAACAGACTATTATATTAACTAGACTATATAAAAGAAGTATAGGCACTTTCAAAGAAGTCTAATATAAGATATATTAAACCTATATACGCTAAAATTAGTTTAAAAAGAGTAGAAAGAACTAATTTAGACTAGAATAATAGTACTAAAATCTTTAGAGTTTTAGTAGTAGTAACCTACGTATAGACTACTTAGAAAGATTTTTCTCCTATCTAAGAAGTAGAAGAGACTCCTTTCTTAAACTAAGAATACTATAATAGCCCGGAGTAGGCTAAAGAAGGTAATAAAGAGAAGATAGAACTAATAACACTCTAAGAGAGGTAAAACACCCTTAATTAGGTATATAACTACTCTATAGTAGGTTATAGAGGATAGATAAAAATATATAAGAGAGTGTTATATTAATTTTAGTAGAAAGGTATAAGAGATAATATTAAAGCCTACTATTAGAATTGTTTAAGATAT
This sequence comes from Lojkania enalia, assembly GCA_010094045.1. Taxonomy (NCBI): domain Eukaryota; kingdom Fungi; phylum Ascomycota; class Dothideomycetes; order Pleosporales; genus Lojkania; species Lojkania enalia. The sequence goes on from ML986819.1 coordinate 42,651, forward strand.
AGAAAGGTAAAAACTCCTAGGTATAAGCCTTATAGCCTATTATAACTATTACCTATATTAAGTAGATTATAAGAGTAAGTTATATTCGATTTTATTATAGAACTTTTTCTAAGTTTATTTCTTAGTTAAGTATATAATTTAATTATAGTTATTATCGACTAGTTAACTAAAATAGCCTATTATATTTCTACTATCTCTACCTAGACTATAGAAGACCTAATATAGGTCTAGATGCGCAATATTATCCAACTATATAGTATTCTAGAGTTAATAATATCTAACTATAGTATTCTAATAACGTTAAAATCTTAGAAGACCTTTTACTATTATTTAATATTTTAGTAAGGTTTTAGTTTAATCTATTATTTAAAAACTAATAGGCTAATAGAAAAATAAAATTAGATATTTAAGTAGTACTTATATTATTTCTACTATTTAGAGTAAAATAATTAGGTAGTTTAACTATCCGTAGTAGAGTTTATATATAATAATAGTACTTATATAACTACTACTATCTTATCTTTTTACACTTATTATAGTATAGATCCCTAAGGACCTAATTAGCTAGGCGAGCCTTTAGGAGAGGGAGAAGCTCCTTTAGTAAGAAGTATAGTAGCTAAAGTACTAGTATTATAAAGTAAATATAAAGCGAAGATTAGTACTATAGTAGCTTATTAAAAGAAATACGTAGATAAGAAGAGAATATACTTATCTCTAGTAGTAGGAGATAAGGTACTAGTATTAAATTAATATATTAAGTTAACCCGTCCTAAAAAGAAATTAGATTAGAAGTATTTTAGACCTAATATAATAATAAAAGTTATAACGCTTATAATCTACTAGATTAATTTTTTAGAGTTAGATAGGATCTATCTAGTATTTTATATATCTTTATTAGAGTTATATAACCTAAAAGAGCCTATTTAGAGCTTAAATAGCTTAATATAAGATACTTTATACTAATTTAAGGATAATATATATAAAATTAATCGTATTATTAAGCGAAAATAAAACTCTATTAGAGTATAAGAATATTTAGTTAAATAGAAGAATTATCTAGACTTTAAGAATAGTTAGAAGCTAGAAGTAAATATTAGTACTAACGCTCTATTAGTATTCTAGAAAAAGAAGGGTATTGAACTAAAGAGATTAAGTAAATCTATTAAAGACTATAAACGCTCTTTAAAAAAGAAGAAGAATAGCTAAATTATTCTAAAGTATAACCTTTATATAAACTTTCTAGTTAATATAGCTACTTTTACCTAGTTTTTCTTAAATTAAAGTTTTTTATAAGTATTTAATAGTACTATTATTAGACTAAAATTATATAAATAAGATTTAAGAATAAATATCTATAAAGTTAGCTTTATATATTAATATAGGTTCTTTAGTAATTATAAAAAGCGGTGATTCCTATTATTAATACTAGAAAGACTATATTATAGTATATTATAAACTAGAATAGTATATAGAAGGCGGAAATATTATATAATTCTAAATATAGTATTAATCTAAGCTATAAGATACTTAACTAGGGTATTATATTTATATAAATACCGGAGAACCTGTTAATATCTAAAAAAACTACTATCTACTAATATTTATATCTTACTATAACCTTTTCTTCTACTATAATTTAGTTAAGCTTTTTTAATAGGGTAAATAGGCTAAAAGCGTTAGTATAGAATAATATAGTATAATATAGTCTAGATTAACTTATAAAGGATTTTATTTTCTTTACTTCGGTATATTTATTATTATCTATATTAAGAAGATCCTTCTTAGCCTTATACTTATACGCTATACTAATCTTAGTATAGTCCTAGCTAGTAAGTTTAATTCTAGATAAGGTCTTTCTATCCTTACTATTATAAGCGAATAAAAAGTTAAAATCTTTCTTACTAAGTTTAAATATTATTATTAGTACTAGAATATATAAAAAAGAGCTAGAACGTATATTTAAGTCTATTTAACTACTATTTAGGCAGTATTTTAGACCTTTTAAGCTAGTTAAATCTTATTACTATTAACGTAGGTAGTAATAAGAGCTTTAATAGTTTAATTAACCTTTATAATATACTCTAGTATAGATAGATCCGGCTATAGATATATTAGCTATAAAAAGGTTAGAATATACTAACGTACAGCACAAGCGAGTTGATTACCCAAGCAAGCTAATTATAATACTAAAACCCTACTAAAATCGCGATAATTATACTTTATAGTATTATACTACAACTAACAACTGCAGAATTAATTTAGAAAGAAGCTAGAATATAGCTTATACTCTAAGCTCTTTAATAAAACGCGATACTAACTATATGTCGCGTTATATTAATCTATAATATCTCTTAAAGTATACTTAGTATACGAAGGCGAGGAATAGCTTTATAATACAATTACCGGCCTAATTTAATAAAGCTTAGTAAAACTAAGGAGTAGGTAATTGTTTAGTATATACTAGATCTGGATATAAGAGGATTTCTACCGCAGCTTACTACTATTTAAGATATAGCTAATTTACTGCTAGCTACGCGCTCTACTAGCTAGGTTAGAAAGAACTGGGTAGAGAACTTTGTTACACGTACGCCTAAGCTTAAGGTTAAATTTAATTAAAAGTACAACTATTTAAGAGCTAAATATAAGAATCCTAAGGTTATAGGAGGCTGGTTCTACCTTATATAAAATATAAAGGCTAAGTATAGTATTATTAACGAAGATATATATAACTTTAATAAATTAGGCTTTATAATAGGCGTGATATTAATAAGAGTAGTAGTTACTAGCTCTAAGAGACGGAATTAACTAAAGCAGCTCTAGCTAGACAATCACAAGTAGACTATAATTATCTAGAATATTAATGCAATAGGATAGATAATACTACCTTTTATTATCTTTACAGGTATCTACTACCTCTCTATATAGTATAAAGAAGATAATATTCTACTAACCTAGGCTATATTGGTTACTAATAATAGCTGGACGATAAATAATATTAGTATTAAGTAGTTAAAGTACTTTAACACGTATATAAAAGATCATACTATTAGTACACATTAATTACTAATTCTCAACAGCTATAAGAGCTACAACTTACTTAAATTTAGGTAGCTCTGCGAGGAAAAGAATATTATTACTCTCTATATACCTCTATATTTATCGCACCTACTATAACTACTAGATATAGGTTGTTTCTCGCTTTTAAAAACTATATACAGGCGCTAAGTCGAGTAGCTAATATACGGTTATATTAACTATATTATAAAAATTAAGTTCTTATCCTACTTTAAAGCAGCTTTTAACATAGTAATTACGAAGAGTAATATCCTAAGTAGCTTTTAAGGCGCTAGCCTAATTCTATTTAATCTAGATATAGTACTATTAAAGCTTAAAATTTAACTATATATACTAATACCCTTTATAGTTAAAAATACCCCTTAGGAGTTAAAAATACTAAGTAATTCTATTAAATTTAGGTCTTAATCTGTATACGTTTAATTAAGAGTTTAAAAGCACCTAGATAACTTATCTACTTTAATAGTAGAAGCGTTTAAATAGTTTATAAAGGGTGCTATATATATAATATATAAAAACGTACTATTATACGCTTAGATTACTAAGCTTTAAGTAGTTAATAAGGCTGCTATATAATATCGATCGTATAAAAGAAAGCGTATATAGAAGGAAGGTAATCTAAGAATTAAAGAAGGCGCTTAATTAACTACTCTAAAAGAGTTTAGCACTCGTACTAATAGAAAGAAGAGTAGAAAGAAAGCGCGCGTTAATAGAGACTAGCCAACTTAAAGACGCTACAGGCAGTATAGTAAGGCTGGGTATAACTCGCGGACGTGTAAAAATGATGCTATAGATATAGAAGAATAGGCTACTATACTATATAGTACGATAGAATATAAGAAAGTATAATATTTTGCGAAAAGTAGTCGCGATTTTAGTATAGTCTTAGCATTATAATTAGCTTGTTTAGGTAATTAGCTCGCTTATACTATACGTTATACTTTAAAATAATTCTTATTATTCTTTTTAAGGTAGTAGAGATAGATATTATATTAAATACCTTCGTAGAAATATTCTACTATAAGTAGGTCTAAAGAAGTAAATTTATAGTTACTATCTACTTTATATAGCTTACTATAAGCTAGACGCTTTAGATAGTAGAGATAGTAGATAGTATAAAGCTTCTTACTCTTAACCTCCTTAATATAGTACTTCTAGACTAGAGTAAATACTATATTATATACTATAGACCTATTAGGTGTAAATTAGCTGTTTATAGACTAGAAAGGCGCTGAGGAGAGCGTAAGAGAGGTATATATAGAGGAGCGTGGTAAGAATAGAAAAATGGGCGGTAGGCGGTGCGGGCAGTAAGTATGCGTATCTACTAGCCCTTATTAGCTATAAAGTACTCTATTATATCTTATATAGAGCTATAATAACTGTACTAAATATACAGCTAAAAACTAAGGGAATTATACTTATTAAAGTAGAATAGGTAGGAAGAGTAGCGTTTTTATAATTAATATTTACTCTACTAGCACCGTTTACTTATACTACTCTAGGCAGCGAGTAATAAAGATTCCTTAAAGGTCGACCTTACTAGGTAAAGATAAAAGTAGTAGTAACGATATACTACTTAACCTAGAAGAAACTCTAGATTATATAATAGCACCTATCTTAAAATAGCTCTATTAGTCTATTCTAGTAATATTTATCCTTTATAAACTATTATAATAATAGCCTTCTAAAAAGAAAAATAATATAATATCTTATAACTTTAAGTTATATGTTAATAATATAGAGTTACCTAACCTAGGGTTAAAATAGCCGAATTATACCCTATAAGGATAATAGTAATTCGTTTCTCTTTTATTAGCTATTTCTTTTCTAAGAGGACCAAATATATAAATATTTTAGCTCTACTACTCTATCTATTATTACTATACTGTAATCTATTATACTAGCCTATTATAATTATATTTTTACCTATAGTTTTTATTAGAATCTCCTACTTCTATAATTGCTTTCTTTTCTATTATTTTTACTTTATTACTGTTTTATTTACTTACTTAAAGCTTTTAATTTAATTAGCTATTAACACGATCGAATATATTATTATTATAATACTCTTTTAAAGCTAATTAAAGGCTGTAATAATTAATATAAATAATAAGTTTTAATATTACTAGATCCTACTATAGATTATTATTAATTAAGCCTCTAGTTCGCGCGTATTACTAGGTATTTTAACCTTCTAAAAGGTAGTTTCTAGTATAGATAGTATTAGTATATATAGTTTAATATTAAGCTTTAATAGTACTACTTTTAGATTATATAGTACTATTTTAGCGCCTTAAAAGCTTATGCGGATATTAGCTTCTATAATTAATCGATTATAGGCTACTTTAAAGGCTAGAAGAAAGGTAGTCTTATTAATATAGTTAATATAATTGTATACTAAGGCTGAGATCTTAGTACTATATACGCGCTTTAATAGCAAGAAGCAGCTTATATTAAGTAGCTATAGTAGATATAACAAATATAGTAGTATATAGAAATAGATAATCTTCTCCTTCTTATAGATCTCTTAAAACTTAAGTAAAACGTAGCTATTATAGCTGTTAATAACTAGTAATCGATAGATATCTATCGTACAGCTTTTTATATACTAATTAAAGTACTTAAACTAAGTAATACTAATCTTATTATTTGTCTAGCTATTATTACTAGTTATAATCGCCTAATTGTCTAGTATATTATTACCCTTATACTAATAAGATAGGTAGTAGACGCCCTTAAAAATAATAAATAGTAGGATTATCTAGCTAATTATATTAATTACTAAGATTATTATAGTCTATTTATAATTATCTAGCTAGATAGTTTTTATATAATAATTCTCTAACCCTATAACAACTAGCTAAGCTAATATTTAGCCTATAATAAAGCCTATCTTATCGAAATTATAGGTATTCTTATCTTAAATTCTATACTTCTTCTTTATACTCTATAGAAACTAGAACTATACAACTATAATTATTAGATCTTTATATAGAGCTTACTACTAATTATAAGAATAGTTTAATTAGATTTTAAAGTGTTTAGTATACTATATAAAGTTTTAAAGCTAGTAGATATTAACCTAACTAATACTATATTTAGCTAATAGTCTATTTACTATAGTTTATACGCTATTAATTATAGGTAGAAATTCTCGTAAATCCTAATTAAAAATATAGCTAATAAGTACCTTCTCTTTAGTCTTTATAAGCTTTTTTAAATTCGGCTTACAATCGCGTTACGCAGCTATTCTAGTATATTAAAGGTAGAGAGTACTTTAAAAGTAGCAAAAAGTTGTTGTAGCGCTATTCTTAGTTAAAACTTAACCTTAATTAATAGTTAAAATTGTAAGGATAATTTATAATTCTTTATAAGTTAATTACATATTATTATATTAAGCTATTATACGTTAATCTAAATAGGCCGTTAAAAGTTTAGTAAGGTAACAGCTTACTTATACTAATAGCTTACTTATAAACTACGTTATATAGCTAGTTAATATCTCTATTTAAAAGCCTATCTTATTAGAATTAAAGATATCTTTAATTATTATCTTATATTTCTTAACTATCGCCTTAACTAGATTAAACTACTTATCTATAACCTCTAGATTCTTATATTTTACTTATTAGTAATTATATAGTTGGTTAAAGCGGGTTTTAATTAATAATATATATAAAATAAAGTTCGATAGCTAGTTTTAACTAACTAGAGTAGCTCCTTATTTAGCTAGTAGTATATTAGCTATATCTTATATAGTAGCTAGGGTAGGCGAAAAGCCGTTCTAGTCTAGTTTAAGGATAAACTTATTAATTATCTCCTTTTCTAGCTTTATAAGCCTCTTTAAATTAGCCTTATAATTATATTATATAGTTATTCTAGTACGTCTTTATTAGAAGTATATTCGGTTAACGTTATATAGTACTATAGTCTACCTTATACTTAATAATACGTCGTTCTTAAGAGCTTAAATTACTAGAATTATTTAAGCCTCTTTTAAAGCTAATTAAATACTTAATTATAGAGCTATAGTAGTTACTAGTTAATAGGCTAAGTATAGAATAGACTTTATTAGCTAGCTTAGTATTAGTAAGGTAAAGTAGAGTAGAGTATAGTACTATATAGTATATACAGCGTATAGGGATAGTAGAGTAGATAAGAAACTATTTCGTTAATTACTATTAAGTACTATATATATAGTTAAAGGGGCTATATATTATATACGCTCAGTTTAAGAATATATACTTTAGCCCTGTATAATATTTACTATTCGGATACTAGTAGTTTTTTATTTTATAGACCTACCCTCTCTATCTATATATTTATATATATGTTATGGCTAAGCTATTTACAGTTAGCTTCTTAGCAGGTCTAGGGATATATACACAACATGTCTCGCATTTCTAGTTAATAGACGTAGTTTTTCTAACCCTTATTAGAGCTAGCTAGCTCTAATAGTTATAAGCCCGGAAGCTCTTTAACTACTACTGCGTTCTATATAGATAGACTAGAACTGATTAATATAAGCTTAGTTAGTTAATTATATCTTATTTATTAAGACCTTAATTACCTCGACGTTGCTAGGCTAGCTAGGAAGCTAGAGAGCTTAGAACTAGTTGTAGTAGAGACCTCGATAGATTAACGCGATATAGTATATTAAAAAGATAATAGAATTAGACCTATTTATTACCAAGGCTACGGTTATTCTCGATAAGCTAGAGTACTAGATATAGTAGCTATTTCTGCGGAAGGACAGCGCGGACCGGAACCAGCTCTAGAAATATATAGACCCAGACCTTAGTAAGGAGCTAGTCCTTCGACTAGACGCTGAGAAGCTGATTAAGAAGTAGTTCGGAGATTTCCACAGGATAGACAGTAATAGTAAGGCAGCAGATGCTAAAGTAGATATTATAGATCTAACTGATCAAGAATTGGTAAGATATAAAGCCTAGTATAGGACGTACAGCTGTAGTAAGGCGTAGTAGCTGTAGAAAGAGAAGGCTTTCAGGGAATTCACGCAGGAGATATCGAGGATAATAGTAGCTTAACATATCTATCTAATTGTAGACTATAAGACTGCGTATAATCGACTGCAGACTTTTAAGAAGTATTTCTACCCAAGTAAAGCTAAGTGTAGTATATAGCTGTAGGCTTAATACTAGACGCTTAAAATACGGCTAAGAAAGGGGAACCTAGATACCTAGTTTAAGGATTAGCTTAAAACGACGCGCGTTATAAGCCTAGCAAGTATACTAGAAGTATAGAGGAATCGAGCTTAGTAGAACTTTATTCTCACAGTTAAAAGTTTGGACGATAGCTAGGTAGTAAATAAGCTATCGCTACTTATTAAGTCTAAAGTAGACGATAGGCTATATATAAGTATCTTAGACCTAGTAGCGTAGTATACATTATACTATCGTCGTACTAGACCGGTTATATTAGAGCTAGAGATATTTGCAACGCTTAGTATTATACTATAGTAACTATAGTAGTTGCAGCAGACTAATAGTAGCTAGAAACCTTAGCAATTAAGATAGATAGTCTACCTCTATAGAGATAGTTACAAATTCGAGTAGTATTTATATATTAACTCAACGCTGTATCTATTAGACTAGCAGCTAGATTAAGATATTAAGTAGAGATTCTAAGAGCTTAGGATATTAAGATCTTCTAGGTTAAAGATACTCTATAATACCGAGAAGTAACTAGTAGTATTAGCAGGCTTTATAAGCTCTATAATAGTTTTAGCGCTAGTATTAAGTATAATAAAAAGATAGGATAATAGGTATTAACTATTAGGACTAGCTGCAATAGTAGCTCTAAACCTAAATTAATTAGTAAAATCTATAGTAGCTTTAGCTCTATAGTTTAGAGTTGTATAGGCTGAGTAGTATTAGTATTAGCTATCGCTACTTAATAGATAGATTATAAACCCTAGCTTAAATACCTATATTACTAATAGTAAGTTTTATAGCTAGAGAATAATATAGCAGCCTAAACTAGACGACTATATATATATAGGAGGATAGCTGCTACTAATTCGAGAATAGGGAGAAGTTTAGCTATAGATATAGACGCCTGCTAGAACTAAAACTATTCTACTCTTATATGTAGTATATATCCTAGAGATGTTTATAAGCGTAGTTAGTCTCTTATACTATAGTATAGTAGGGATCTATTTTAATTTAGGACGAGACTATCTATATTAGATAGATCCGTTAAATATTATATACCATCTTAGGCGCACGTCTAGATACTAGCTAATAGATATAGAGGATAGTATATAACTATCTCTATTAATATATATAGTATAGTATAGACTAAGGCCTTCCTACACAGCTTATAAGCAGCTAAAACTTACACCTATATAAGCTTATAGGGTATTCAACTATACTAGCTAGAAGGTAGTTACTTATCTACTTACTTATGTTAACAGGCTTAAGTTAATTAAGTAGTAGTAGGGGGTGCAGTAGTAGTAGCAGTAGTAGAGAAATTAAGCTCTAAAGTAGATAGAATACGCTATTTACATCTAGTCTAAGCTCTATAAGATAGTAAGTAGGAGAGCTCCTTAAGAACCAGCCTAGGGACTATTCGAGAGACTAGGGATAGATTTAGTCTAGATATATAATCGGTTAGAACGCTACTATAATAGAGACCTCTAGATATTTTATATAGTCTACTAGTATAGCAGGTAGTATAAGACCTGCTACCTACTAAATAAGAATATAATAACGCTACAACGTATAGTATAGAAATTGCTAGTTAAGCTTAGAGTTTAATTTAACGTATAGGTTAAAGCTATTAGACTTAATAGTAAGCGCAGATATTCTAAAATACTTAATATCTTTAAAAACCTAGGAATCTTAGTAGAACTACGAGTAGAGTATACTAAGGAATAGAATAGTCTAATAGAGAGAGTAGGGCAGTTGCTAGTCGTATAGGGAAGAGCTATAAGGATAGACGCAGGGCTACTAATAGAGGTATTAAATAAGTACCTACTCTTAGTAGTCTATCTCCTTAATCGCACGCCGACCGAAACTCTAGACTAGTATACCCTATATAAGGTAGTACGCAGAACTAAACCGTTAATAGCTTATCTTAGTATATTAGAAGCTAAGGTATATATTCTAAAATTTTACTTATACTAGAGAGAGAAGCTGTAATCTTATATGCTAATTAGATGCCTTATAAGATATAACTCTATAAATATCTATCACATTTAGATGCTAGAGCTAGATAGAGTTATTAGAACTAGAGATATTATCCTACTACCTACAGAATCGTATAAAGATCTTATCTTTCTAGACAAGTAGACGCTACGTCTAGTAGCTGCAGTACTTAATATTAAGGAGAGCTATAAGCTGAATAATATAGAGCTTAAATAGATGCTAGATTAATTAACTCCTTAATCGTATAAGGAGGTACTAGATAATAAGCTTAAGTAGTAGATTAAGTAGTAGCTTAAGTAGAAGCTAGGTTAGTAATAATTAAATAAGCTAGTTAGAGTAGAGTATCCAGCGGTTAATAGTATTATAACGCTAGAAGACACCCTAGAACTATATAGTTAAGACGATTGCGACAAATATCTAGAAGTAATAACTAGCCTCCCTAAGAGCTAGTATTAGATTAAGCTAGAAGTAGAGGCTTTAGACCAACGATTAAATAATGCGAATAGATGCGACAAAATTAGTAGTTAGCTTAATACTAGAAATATTATAGAGACTAGAACTTATAGAATACCCTATATATACTATATAGCGTTTATAGAAGTATTATAGTAGAAGACAAGTAGTAATATACTAGCTAATTAGCCCAGGATCAGTCTATATAGAGATTAGCTACTACCTCTACTAAAGTAATAGAAGTAGTTTAAGAGGTATCTATTTGGAATTAAATTTAAGAAAGTAGTAGTAGTAGAGCTTTAGAGCTACCGTAGTAAGGGCTGTCTAGTTTATATAATAGAGACTAGAGCTAGTATACAGCTAGAGATTAAGCTTCTACCGCTAATATAGGTATTTGCATATAAATTCGATGAGGATAGATATCTATATAAGTTTAAAGCTAGGCTAGTTGTTAGAAAAGACCTATAGTAGGATTGGGGAGATATATATATAGCTACTCTAGCAGCACGAGTATTCGGATTTTTAGTTACTCTAGCAGCAGCTTTTAGACTACACGCCTATTAATACGATATTACTAACGCTTTCTTAAATATACCGCTAGACAGACTAATATACGCCTACATACTAGAAGGATTTATATAGAAGCTAGGTAAGCTATTAGAGATAAGAAAAGCTCTTTATAGCCTAAGAGATGCTCCTCTACTCTAGTATAAATACCTTAAGGGCTTGCTATTTAAGCTAGAACTACAGCCGATTTAAAAGGTCCTATATTTATTTAGAAGTAAGAGCCTAATAGTATTCTTCTACGTTAATAATATAGTCGTTCTAGTTTATCTAGACTACCTTACTATATATTAGTAATTCGAAGTAGGCTTAAAATTGTAGTATAAGCTACGCTTACTTAGATAGCTCTAGTAGTTCCTAGGAATTAAAATAGTCTAAGACTAAGATGTAGGTAGAATCTAACTTAGTTAAAACTCGTTTATTAATAAGGTTGCAGCTAAGCATAGACTGTAGAAGTAGAAGTAGAGAAGCTATTCTATAGTACCTCTAGTCGATAACTATCTAGTATTAAATATAGAGAAGCTAAACTATTAGAGAACTAAATATTATTAGCAGCTAGTCGGATCTCTAAAATATCTAGTAGTCTATATACGCCCAGATATCTTAAAAGCTTACTTAGCTCTAGTAACCTATCTTAAGAATCTAGAATAGAATTATATTCGAGTAGTAGAGTACGTCTAGAGATATATAATTAGTACGAAAGGGCTAGGCTTATAAACATCTAGACTAGATTAGAAAAATATAACCTACCTTAGTAATAAGTATAAGCTACTATTTTATAGAGTATTAGATGCAGCGTTCGAGGATAATTAAAAGACGCGTTACAGCTTATAGAGCTACCTATTTAAACTCTATAACCTACCTATCGACTAGAAAGTAATAATATAGCGCTTAATTACTAAGTCGACAACTAAAGCTAAGCTACTAGCTCTATCCGTAGCAGGCAGCGAGCTATAATAGTAGACTAGGGTTTTTAATTACATAGGGTTTAGTATAAAGATAATCCCTACGCTATTTTATAATAATCAGCAGATAGTAGTTATTACTACTAAAATAGTAGATAGACTATAGACTAGGCTACGTTATATAGATACTTATCAGATATAGATTTAATAAGAAGTTAAAGTAGAAAGATTATAGGTTAGCTAGAAGCTAATAAACTAGATACTAGTAGACGGTTTTATAAAGGTACTACCTAAGCAGAAGTACCTTACCTTTTTAAAGCAGCTCGGTCTTATAAAAGTATCTAGACTAGTTAACTAGAAGGCAGCTTTACTATTTACTATAGCTAGGGGGGTATATTATAGCTAAGCTATTTATAGTTAGCTCTTTAGCAGGTCTAGAGATATATATATAACATATCTTACATTTCTAGTTAATAGACGCAGTTTTTCCAACCCTTATTAGAGCTAGCCAGCTCTAATAATATATAAACCTCTATATTATATATACCCTTATAGTATATATATATAATTACCTACTATTATAAAAGGCTATAAGTAGGGATAATAAGGCTTATCTAACGCTTAGTATAGTATACTATGTACAGATCTCAGGTGTCGTACAAGAGAATAGCTAAGGAGTAAGCTGAACGCGAGGTAAGTAGAAAGATAAGAGGGAAGAAGAAGGTATATATATAGAAGCGAGCGCGCTATATACAGGTATTAGAGGGAACGTAAAGATACCGTAATAGTACCCTCTTTCAGAAAGTAGCCGCAATTAACAATTATAGCTGTAATATAGGAACCTAGTATAACTAGCTGTCTGTTTCGTATAGGGTAGAGGTACTATATCTATTAGGAGGAGCTGCGGCTTAACCCAGCTGCAGTTCTTAATCTAATAATATCTAGATCTACAACTATAGTAGAGGTTATAATTATAGTAGTAATAGTAGTAGACTAACGATATAAAAGAAGAGCGTAATCTTATCTAGATATTACTAATATCTATACGCTTAGGAGAAGGAGATTTAACTAGTTAAGTATTAGTTTAAGAGAACCGTTTCTAGCTAACTAGCTAGTATCTAGTATAATAATCGATATGCTGAATAAGCTTAATATAGTTATTATATTACTAATAGAATAGAGAGTTGTTTAACTCTTTAAGAAGCTGGTAGAGAGAAGAGTAGAGACTATAGTAGAGAGAGGAGATTTAAGATGCATCAGGCTATAACTAGGTACTTACCTTATATAAGAGACGCTTAAAACAAGCGAGGTATATAAAAAGTAACTTATTATCCTTCTAATATACTAATGTAAAATATTAAACTATCTTCTATTCTTTATATAAATTATAATAGAGGTACTAGAAGAATAAAAAGATTATCTTAGAATCTTAGAACTAGCTATCTTTAGCAGTCTAGCGGAGGTATAGTACTAATACTTACTATAGCTGTTTAAGTTAGTCCTAGATATAGTTAAATATATTAGCTTTATTAAGCTAGTTTAAATAGAACTTAACTTTAATAGATAGGAGCTATATATAAAATATATATAGTTTACTATTAAAATATAGAGGGTTTAGGAGTTAAGAATAAGAGGTAGTAGAGAACTAGAGCTAGAGAATAATAGTATATGCTAAGTCGAGATTAGATTACTAGTTCTAAAACTCCTACTGTAGCTACTATACGAGTAGTAGAATAGCTGTCGGGCTAGTATTCTAGCTAAATATCGCTAGGAAGAAAGAAAAAATCTAGACGGAAAATAATAAAGATCTCTATCTAGAGATTTATAGCAGCTATCTAGCTACTATTACTATATAACTAGGCGAGCTATTCTAATATTATAAGAGGCTATAAGTAGGGACGATAAGGCTTATCTAACACTTAGTATAATATACTACGTACAGATCTCAGGTATCGTATAAAAGAATAGCTAAGAAGTAAGCTAAACATAAGGTAAGTAGAAAGATAAGAGAGAAGAAGAAAGTATGTATATAGAAGCGAGCGCGCTATATATAAATGTTAGTATAACAGTATAGGTAAGATAATAGGTCCGAATATAGTACAAATCCACTTAGAGGTATATAGAAGTACGTAGGGGTTTAGGGATCTAGGAATTCTATTAATACCTATAGGCCTTATACGAAAGGATATAGAAGAGCTACTAAGCTACTTATAAGAGAGTATACAACTATATATAGAAGGGAAAAGGGGCGGAGCCGGGGGTAGAATAAGATAAGTAAAAAGCTTTAGGATAAGATTATATATAAAGCTTTTCGTAGAACAATTTCTTCGTATTATTATACTACCCCCCTTCTTATAGGCTAATAGTTCCTATCTATACTAGTTTAGGAGGGAATCGGGGCTGTTACGGATAGGTTCTAATATAAAGAAATTTCTTTAAGGAGGTATTTATTAGTAAAAACTAATACGTATAGTTACTTATAGAGATATATTTATATATTAATATAATATTAAGTAAGGTTTTTATAGTAAGTGTAATTAACCTATATATTAGCTAGTAACTACTATTATAACGGTTTATTAATATTATAATTTCGTCGCGTATAGCAACAAGTGTTTACTAGCCTTAGTATATTACTAGGTTGCTGTTAACTAAGCTTTCTTAACTAAACAACAACTTCTACTCCGTATATATTATTACGCGTCCCTAGAACCGTTAATTATTAAAGTATTACTAACGCTTTATAGAAAAAATTAATTAATATACTATTCTACCCGCCTTTTAGAACCTCTTTAGAAGCCTTCTAAGTTATCTACCTTTAAATTATACGCGCGCTCGCCTGCGGGCGGTATATTATATTTACCTTTCAGTTCCTAAGATTAAAAAAATATAAGTATTACACCTTATAAAATAAAAAGTATAACCCTATACGAATTACATCTAATACTAATAGAGTACTTACTACTAATATACTTATAGATCCCCTCCTACTATAAGGAGGATAAAAAGGTAGCCTTTAAGGCTGTTTCGGAGTCCGCTTATAACCTAGTACTTATAGCCTAGGTTATAAAGAGTTAGGAAAATAGCCTTCTTATAGCTAGTATCTAAGTAGCTTTATTCTACTAGGATACTAAGTTGTTCTATTAGGTTTCAGCTTTAGAGGCTCTAGTATCTAGCTTTTAGGCTAATATTACAGCGCTCTTAAGCAGCTAAGGATAAAGTAGAAGAAGTTTAAGGGAAGTTCGGAGGGAAAAAAGGGGAAGAAGGGTAGAGGAGGAGAGGACTGGAGAGGTATCTAATAACCTACTATCAGACCCTCTAGATTCTATAGAGGAGTAATTTTAGGCCTATAATTTAGTTTTCTAATCTACTACTTAACTCTTATATATTATCGTCTACTAGGTAATCTATATTCTCTATACTATTCTTATATACCTTAATCTATTTAGTTAGGGCCTTTAAGGGTCCTAGCTAATTCGGATACTTATTATAAAAAGCTCTTAGCTTATAAGGCGAACCTATAAAATTTAAGGCTTTATACTAGACTAGGTTAGAATTATATCCTACCTATTTTATACAGTATTTAAGGGTCTTGTAATATAGCTTATTAGCTAATATTTCCTTAACCTTCTACTCTTCTACCCTCTTAATAGTGATAGTAGGTAGTTTTAGAGCTTCTTACTCTAGTAGAGGGTTCTAGGGGTTCTTATATAGCAGGTTTAGTACGAAGATATTATATATTCTCAACTTTAGGGGTAGCTATAGATAGTATAAGTCTCTAACCTATTCTAGTACTTTAAAAGGTCCCTCCTATTAATCGGATAGCTTTCAGCTTAGTCTCTAGACCGTAAAGTTCTTAGTATTTAAGTAGATTATATTACTAATCTACTAATTAATTAGTTACTAGTAATAGTTAATAACGGATTATATACGATCTTAAGCCTTCTTAATATTAGCTTTTACGGCTTTCTAGGCTATATATATACGAGTTACTAGAGTTAAAGCGTTCTTATAATTTAATTTATTTATTACAGTAATAGGATTAATAAAATATTTCTAATCCTAACTCTAACAGGGCTTAGATCCGTATAGAATCTGATATAGGGATATTCTGATAGTTATATAGGGTAGAGTCGCTTATACTCGGTCGATTATAGGTAATAGAGAACTCTAGTTATTTTAATAGAAGAATACGAAAGAGCGCAGTCTCTAATTAATATACTTATTTATAATCTCTATCTATCTATTAGTCTCTTTATAATAAATAGTAGATAGTTTAATCTTTACGCTTAAGATATAGTAGAATTTAAACTAGAAACTAGATATAAACTAAGGTCCTTAATCTAAAATAATAGTTTCGGGTGTATAGCTAAAGCGGTACACCTATTAAATAAATAATTCGGCTATTCCCCGTGCGTTAATTATATAATAGTAGGAAATAGATACCGCTTATTTAGATAGGCAATCGATTACTACTATAATCTAATTATATTCGGACTTATCTATAGGAAAATCCTTAAAGTTAATATATAGGTACTATATTAGTTAATTTAGTATAGGAAGTAGGTAGATAAAACCTAGGGTTTAGGTTTATATTAGATAAGCTTTATAGTATAGGATATAATTCTATATATATTATTTACAAGTAGCCTCTATACCCTTCTAATAGTACTTCTAAGATAGTAACTAATAGATTTTAGTAGCGCTTAGGTGTGCGGAGGATACTTAGTTATAAACTTCTTATATAAACTATATATAAAAGCCTAAATCTAATAGAATATATAAATAATTATTGTAGAGGAGTAGTCTATTCTCTATCTAATACTTACAGGGTAAAAGGGTACGTTCCTATATAAAGGAGACTTAATTTTCCTATAGTAATATATTAATTAACTCTAAAGAGTCTAGTAATATAATCTACTCTTAACTTTTAATAACATTTAGTATAGCTGCTTAAGTTATTATTTAGGTAATATAGGACTGGGCTAATTTAGTATTAATTTAGGGGTGAAGTTAATACGGTCTAAATAGGACTCTCGACTAATTATTAGTTTAAACTACTTTTAAGTTTTCTATATCTTATTTATAACGACTAAAGATATCTACTCTAGTATTATTTTTACCTAGGGTATACTTAATTCGGAACTAATACTAAACTAATTCCTTAGTCTAATAAACTTAACAAATATTAAGTATCTTTATAGTTATAAAATATTCGAGTAAGCGATGATTAGTATATACTAGAGTCCTAGTAGCTACTAAAGTAAGTTCTATCCTCTATTACTTAAATACAGTAATAATTGCGAATAGTTCCTTATTATAGATCTCCTAGTTCAGTTCTAAACTAGATAGAACCTTACTATAAAATGCTATAAGGTACTATTTTCTATCGGAATATTTCTATAATAGTACTTCTACAACTACTCTATTAGAGGTATTAGTTTCCATTTTTGTTTCTAAAATAGGATTAAAGTAGTAGAGTATAAGTATACTTAATAGAGCTGACTTTAATTTCTTAAAGGTAATATTATATTCTAAAGTCTATATAAAAGAAGTTATAGGGCTCTATAGTATAATAATTAGCTTTATAATACGCGAGAATTCTAGTATAAACTGTTGATAGAATCTAGTAAAACCTAAGAAGGATTTTACACCCGTTATAATAGTAGGTAGCTGCTAGTTATGTAGTACTTCTACCTTCTCTAAGTTAACCTTAAGGCCTTTATTTAATAGGATATAGCTAAGATATTTAGTTCGGGTAATATAGAATTTACTCTTCTTAATATAGATAGCGTATATCGCCTCGTCTTTTAAGTAGATAAGGATATTATCTAGATAAGTAATATAGAAGTTATCTAGGTAGTTAATTAATACGTTATTTATATAGCGCTAGTAAGTTACTAGGCTATTATATAATCTAAAAGATAGAACTTTATACTTATAGGTTCTATATTAAGTCTAAAAGGTAGTATATTCTTTAGAATTAGAATCTATTCTAATCTTATTAAAGGCCGCGCGAATATTAAACTTAGTAAAAATTACTAACTTAGTAGGTCTAGATAGGAGTTTATCTATATATAGTATTAGATATATATTCTTATAGGTAAGAGTATTAAGTTTATAATAATCTATATAGATATATAGGTTACTATTAGGTTGATAGACGTAAAGAATTAGAGATATAAAAGAGCTCCGACTCTACTTAATATACCTATACTATAAATTATCTATAATATACTTCTTAGTTACTTCTAGCTCCTTAACGTTCTACTTATATAACAGGCTATAACTATTAGGGAGAGGTTCTGTAAGAATAATCTTATAATTATAAGGGTAGTATTCTAGTAATTAATAAGCCGTAGTTTTACTAAATATATCTTAATACCTATAGTATTTAAATAGTAATC